>JAWQUT010000131.1:1383882-1396481 GCA_033807755.1 Ellobium chinense | reverse complement strand
TATTGGAGAGGGGTAGAGTAGGAGAGGAGGAAGAGAGAAGGGAAGGAGAATCATGCTTCAGTCACGAGAGGAGATATGGGGCTATGATTGTAGGGGGGGGGGGTAAGACTTCATGCAGCATGAGGCCTTTGTCTGCCCCACTGTTTTGAGCTGCCCAAAGACAAAGAAATGAAAGATGCAAAGTTAAAAGAATGCAACACACCTTTTGGTAAGCTGTTGGCGTGCCATAGTGCATGGTTCTTGTGGTATCTGTAGTGCCGTCTCTGTAAGCAATGAAAAACAAATTACAAGAATATTTTTGAGACGGCTGAAAGACAATTTTTATTTAGATTGCATCTCTTCCAAACGCTAACGATTGCTAGGAATATCTGTCAAGAACCTAACCTTTTATCGAAGTTGCCTGCACAGAGGCAGTCATTACCAGGTGGAAATGGTTGCCTAGTGAAACACACAGAACACACACATAGAGACACACAGACACAGAGACAGACAGAGAGACAGACAGACACACACACACACACACACACACACACACACACACACACACACGCGCGCGCGCGCACACACACACACACACATACATATACGTACACGTACACACACACACACACACACACACACACACACACACACACACACACAAAATACACACACACACACAGACTTATTTTCATCTGTTCCCTGGTGCTGATACTCAACTGAATGATGCATAAAAACATTTGCAGACTTCGATGATGTCAGCATGGCATCTAAAGATGAAGACATCATAAAAATAGCAGTATTACATTAAATCTAGATCTATGTGCAAATGTAAGGGTTGAACTCACAAGTACTGGCCACCCGAGTCAAGGAGGAAGAGACTGTCTGTGGAGATTCTCTTGTCGGTTGCAGGCAAGGGACGGTAGTGAATGACGGCGCCATTGGAACCGTAGCCTGAAATAGTCTCGAAGCTCAGCCCTCGGTTGTACGGGAGCTCCCTAGACAAGTTCAAAATCAGTTAGTGAATTATCAGATGTAACCCAACGTCAGGCTCTCTAATACACGTAACAGTGATGTAATAATATTGATTATAGTTATAATTATAATAATGAGATTTATAAGTCTAACATCCAGTCAATACCCACCACTCACGTGGCTTCACATTAAGCAAGCCTGGTCACTCAAGAAAGTTAGGTTTNGGAGGGTGGAAAGGCATAGAGTTTCGGTGGAACACAGAACCTGATCACTAGCACTGTGACAATATTAAATTCTCTTTTTTTTTTGTAGCCAGCTACCCGTTATATAGATGGATGGACTAAGAAGCAAGCCTGGTCACTCAAGAAAGTTCGGTGGGGGTGGGATGGGTGGATGGGTGGGGAAGGCATAGGGTCCCGGTGGAACACTGGCCCTGATCACTAACATTCTGACAATATTTTCCTTTTTCTGTAGCCAGGAACCCATTATACAGATGGATGGACTAAGAAAAATAAAAATAAAATGCAATGTCAAGACACTTACAACATGATGATGGCAGGGAGTCGAATCCACGGCCTTTACATCCTGAGCCCAACACCGTCACCATTCGGTCACGATGCGTTAAAAAGTAACAGGTTGAGTAAACAGAACCTCATAATGTGAAACGTGATGCATTAAAAAGATCCCACCGATACACTGTGGCGCACTGATCCTGAGATATTGATCAAATTTAATTCATTATAAGTAGTTACGGTCACCTGTATAACAATTTGGTCTAGGAGACTAGCCGGGACTAGTCCATAAGAAAATTCACACGATACTTCGCTTATACTCCTTGACCGCTTTTATGACTTATGTGCGAATTGGTTTTGGAACTGTTTTGACGTATAATAATAATTGTAAAACATACCTTCGTCTTTGGTCAAGATTCTCATGAGCGCTAACTTCAGTCCACTCTTTTCCAGCCTCGATCTGAAAAGACAAATGGGCGAAAAAAAAATACATACACAAACCGTCGCCTATCTCACAAAGGGACATATACGACAGTTTGGGTGTTTTGAGCTGAGACCACTTTCCGAAAGCCCAAAGCGAGATATATTTTCTTCATTATCGTGTATCGATAGCTGTAATAGTTTCCGAGATATTGAACAATTTTATTGAGTGTAATCTATTAATTCAAAATCTCACTGAATCTCTAAAACGCCCTCCTGAAAAAAAAACAACAACAACAACAAAAACAAAACTATCGGTCAAAAGTTACGTAACACAAAAATTTTCGCGATTATCTCTGTTTCTTTGACATGTAAAATTAGAAAATATTGAAGAGGAATAGACCCGTCTTCTGCACACGAAAGACTCAAATTTGGACCATTTAAACTGCTTCAATTGTCCACAAGCAAAGTCTAAAGAAGGTACCCCTGCAGTTATTGTACCCGCCAGCTGCCTCAGTCACTGCCTGGCACCTCCAGCCCATGGAAGTTATGGGATCATTAATTGTTTGTTGCGGATTTCTTTCATGAATGCGCAGGAAATGCCGGTTCTGAATGATAATTTGTCGCCCTTGGATGATCCTCTCTGGGATGATCAGCAGCAGTACCAGACTGATAAAATCGGTGCCACAGTCTCCCTGTAGTACTCCTGTTGACCTTTACTATTCTTTCAACCTCGGCCATTGGAATGTCAGCTTGCAAATGTCCTAATGCCATATAGCGATCTGCCAGCGCCATGTGAGGCATGATCCAAAGTGGAATTTCTTTAGTAAAACCAAGATTGTAACTGATCAGCACCCTCACATTCGGCTAACAGTGTTGAAGTGAGACAGGCTGCAGAAACAGAATTAATTGAACGCAGGCCAAATTAGCCAGCAATAGCACTTCTTGCTGCTTTCACTATTTCCACGTGAAACTTATCAGTTCGGTTAACTTTGTTAAATTTCTTATTTTAATCTTATCTAGATACGTACCTTAATAAAGATTTTGATACATAATGAATTAAGATTTCGAAAAGACGGACTGAACAGCGAGGCGTTTTCAACTGTTGCGTAACTTTTTTTGCCGGGCCTTGTTGGGCCCTGTCAAACCGTACTAACGATCTATAGCTATCGGGAATACCCATTTTTATGGGCACCCAAGAAAAATGGTGCACGTCCTTTCATTCTGCGCCAGTTCCTGCACATTGGATTCGCGCTACAGTCTTTATTAAAGACTATTTGGCCGCTGTCTTAATTACTTTTTTGCATTAAATGCATCATTTTCAGTGATACTTCACAACACAGCCTTAAAACGCAATCAATTTCTGCAAAAAAGAAAATTTAATCGACGCAGTTGTAACAACTTTTATTTGGATGCTCTTGACACTGAAAAAGAAATCATTCACTGTGTTAACTTTTTAAAATGTAGAACAAATGTTGGGGATGAAAGATTTAGCATTATAATATGTCACCTGCCCCCTCTTTTATTTTTATAAATATATGCCCATATACTATGCTCTGTGGTTTGGGATTTCCAAAACCAATTTATGAAACTTATTCTATAAGTATAACCGAAAGTCAGCTATCTCCCGTGCAGGTAAATACAACCTCAATTTCTTCTTTCTCGAACTAGTAGAAAATACCATGGCAAAAACATGTGAAAACTTACCTCCTTTTCCATGAATGCCAGGAATTTGATGACGGCAACAGAGTCTCTGTTCTGTTGATCACATGAATTAACAACGGTGATAGTAAGAAGGAGAATGGAAAATGTAGAAAATCTCAAAAACAAACAAACAAACAAACAAATACAAACACACAGACAGACAGACAGACAGACAGACAGACAAACACACACACACACACACACACACATATATATATATTATATAATATATATATATACATACATGGGCTTCCATAATATCTGCACATTACTTTATGATGTTAGCCTGGTTTGTAAGCTGAACCACTCTTGGTGCTTTTTTTTTATCCGGATATTTCCATAAAGTGTCCAGCTCAAAATATAGAACTTTGCCAGTAACCACACTCCATGTGGGACCCGTACGAAAGTGGCAACGTAATGATGTCGGTGGCCCTTATGAAAATGAGAATAGTAGACAGTACGAGAAATTCCATCACAAAATACAGTTATGACAGTTTCTACACTTCCCATTTCTGTGTTATAAATTCTAGTGAAATATAAATAGACAATGTGACTATATAGTAAGACAGCCTTTCTGCCATCTTATGACAAAAAGGCACATATATATGCACTATATATGTGCCTTTTTGTCATTAGACAGCAGCTTTGCATTTAAATCTTCTTATAGATATTCTAAAGCACTCATAACACAGCAAGAAAACAAAAGAGGCTGTGTTCTTACGATCCAAGATGTGATGGTCAAATGATAGCTCATATGACAGTCTGTCAAAGAACTTGTCTGTTTTGTCATAATTATATCTCAGAAGACAGCTCACTACATTCAGTTTAGCTGGAAGAAAAATGCTGGTTGATACTGGAATAAGAAAACAGATCACTCACGTATGCATTCTGCATGCCTTCTCTCTCCACCTCATTTTTCATGGATTTGTCCAAGGCGATAGGCGACTTGTCGATGATCCGATTGGCCTGAGAGTGAATAATCAATGTAGCTACGTAAAGACATACTTTGTACACGACCTATGAAGTTAAGTGTGGTTTTTTCCAGGTCTCCCCAGTCTCTTTCATCCAAAACTCAAAATGAGACTCCCATCTTTATGAATGAAACAGACATGCCGCACAGTAGGACTGACCAACTGACCCACCGTCAGACTGATCAACCGATCACTCAATTGACATTGACAGACCCACCGACTGACCAAGCAAACAACCCACCCACACCTATCCACCCACCCACAACCAACCAACCAACCAACCAACCAACCAACCAACCAACCAACCAACCAACCAACCAGCCAGCCAACTAGCTAACCAGTCAGCAAGCCAACATGCGACCGACCGACCACTTAAAGAAACAAAAATGCAAAACATCAACATCAATAGCAACCCACACTCATTACAATACACTTGACTCCAAGTCTCTTACTTTCTATATCTGTTCTTAATACAAACTCGAAATTATGGACTTATCATGAAATTCGAGAGTGTGTGAGGTCTCCCTATAGACTATTAACTCTTACTCACCTCACTGATAGAGTCATAAATGGCATAGTTAGTTGTATAGGTGATCCAGACTTTTGAGGCAGCTGATAAGGACGTCAACGCTTCTTCAACAGCGGTCTGGTTGTAGTCAAGGACCTGGATGTAATATGAATTGCCGAGATAGAAGTTTAAGCCCATAATAAGACAAATCACGCCTATGTGTAACCGGGTGGCAAGGCATATAATATTCGTTTTTTATTATTAAGGAGGAGCCCGGTGGAATGTTAGCTCAGTCTGATAATTTTTCTGATGTTACATATTATTTTAGGGAAGTGTGTCACCAGGGATTTTACCAAATTACTGTGAATGATCAATTTTGAGAAGATGGGCCGCAAAAATCTACACTAAAAATTTCCTATCCCTACCGGGAATCGAACCAGGGTCTTTCAGCTTGCAAGTCTGAACGTTTTACCGCTACAGACTACACTACTGGGACGCTAACTTCACAGCAATTTAATTCTTAAATACCTACCGCCTGAATCGGTCCCCACTTCCACGTGTGGGCCTAGTGTTCACCCGTGACCCTAACACATTACCCGACTGTAAACTGTTGACATAAATACCATGAGGGGTTCTGCCAATTTTTGTTATAATAATTATACAGAAACTATAACCTGCTACAAACTGCGGAGGAAGTATGCAGTGAGCCGGTTCGGGTGATATAATGATATTGTTCAATAATGTGCGACGAACGAGAGTAAGTGTGAATGAGGCTATAACTGTAGACCTAAATGCATCGTCTAGTTGTTATGTATGTGACTGCTGTAGATGGATCTGTATTATATCTGTATCTTGTGGTATCCTGTTGCCAGTTTATACGTTCTGTTGTTCGTCCACGTACCACAGTTGTGGTCTGGGTTACAATTAAATAAACGTATTAAACTTTTGTTAAACTTGACTGAAAGGGTGATGAAATCCCACGTATATGTGGAGCAGCGTGGCCTAATGGTTACGACGTTGGACTCAAGATCTAAAGGTCCTGAGTTCGATTCCCGACCACGGTCATGTTGTAAGTGCCGTGGGAAAGTGTTTCATTCACATTTTCCTCAGTCCACCCGTCTGTAAAATGGGTACCTGGCTATAGGCAGTGGAAGATATTGTCAGAATGCTAGTGATCAGCGCCTATAAATGGCAGCGGCACTGTATGCTCCCCAGGGAGTCGAGAAAGTCCTAGAGTGATCAGGCCTGCTGGGGTAATAATAGTGTGAAGTCGCATGAACGGGCATTAGCCTGGATATGAGACTTATAAACCGCATTATTATTATTATATGTATGTCCTTGGCAGATTATTGGATTGTTATTTGGAAGATCAGACACGGAATGGGCCTCTGACTTATGTCTGTCCAATGAACAGAGGCGAATAGAAATCTTGAGAAAAAAAAACCCCAAACAACTGACATTATGAAACCCTTCAAAATTCGATTAAACTCGGGATGTATGCGTGATGTAGATCAAGTCAAAGTGTTAATATATACCAGGAGCCGTATGAACATTGCTGTCTAACTTTGCGCGCTGGTGCTATCTACGGGAAACCCTTAAAGGAGTACACGCACTTCTAAAATAATTTCCGTTTTCCAGTACTTTTTCTCTCTGAAAATTATCTATGGTGTCCACCAAGCCAATTTCGCGAAGAAAGAGCACCGTTCAGTTACCCTGCGTATGTAATATAACGCAAAAAGGGAAGCTAGTTTCACCAGGTTTGGCTTTGGCATCTTGAGTTATTCTCCTTTCCCAAACAGCAGAGGCTTGTGACAAAAACGATGCCGTCACTTAAGTTCCAGCAAGTACAGAGATCTGACAATGTATTATTCAGATTTTTATTAAGGTTCTGGTCATCCAGATTCAAATGTCAAGTTTGACAGTGTACGCCAGATGAAGTAATCTGCATTTTTATTGCCCCAGCATGATTTTGTTTGACAGAGGCGAATAGTCAATTAAAAAATTCATTTTCATACCGAGGGCTATCACCCATCCCCAGAGCACTGCTTAAACAGCTTGGCCATGTAGCTAGAACGTATTTGACCTAAGCTTATGACGACCACAGGCGCAGTGGGTATAAGAATTCAGACTTTAGATAATGTAATCCTGTGAGTTGTCTGGGGCAGGAAGAGGTGTTATACCATTATGACAGACACTTGAAAGACTGTTTTATTGGATTATTGGATCTGGTATGATTCAACTTGGTCTGTAGGACGATTCAGCTTTCCTTTAAAGCATCAAAGATGTTTTTCGTAGTTACTGCCAACGCTCCAAGTTAGACAAGATTGTGCATACGGCTCTAGGTAACCTCTAGGTATTCTTCATAATGTAAACCCTATCCCTACTTTTCGTCACAAAATTTAGCCTGGACAGTGTTAGTAATTCAGTGAAAGCTGAATTTGGTAGTACATTGTCATTCTGACTGCACAACTGAGCAATCTGTCAACATCACTAGCAAGAGAACGTTGAAGTGTTACTTCCAAAGTACATTTTTTTAGAAACCAATTTTCATTCAGGAAAAAAAGAAAATTAATTTAGAATATTTTTTATGCTACTCTTTTGTCATTGTCACACTACGCAATTTAAAGCAGATGGGTTTCGATGACAATAGCTATAAATACAACATAGGGATTTCCCTCCCCTTGGGTAGAAGTTGTCATTAAGCAGGTTGTGGTTAAAGCGGAACTGACGGTGTCATTCTGCTAAGGTTCGTACCTCCACACATGGATCTGTCGTTGATGCACATGACCCAGTGAGAGATGTTCCTAGGTGAGTGTGCATATTCTCTGTGGTGGCGTCATCCGTTGGGTCAGCTGCCAGCCTGGTATCCTTGTCCAGGACGTACAATCTGCCAAAGAAGTTGAAGAAAATGATGGACCATCTCACCACTTACAGAGTGTGGTCCAGACTAAATTTTCGATATGTATTTTCATGGTCTCGATAGTGAATACCTCAGTGCTTGCCGTGACTGGATACAGACCAGATTTTTTTCTCAAAAATAAAAAAAAATTAGGGCCAAATATATTATAATCAACCAAGTATCTTTATCGTTTTCTTTAATGACAGAATGAGCATTAATATGGTACTGTGAAGGCCGAGAGGGCTATCTCGAAGGACAGCACCGCAATGATAATGATACATTTCATTTAGTCATAGACAAGTCATGGACTATATCGATATTTCAACTAAATCGGTGCCGTTGTTAGAGAAAGCCGACAGAGAGCATACCTGAGATGCCACTTTGTTGATACACCATAGTCCATTGACTAACCAACTGAGATTTTTTTGAGAAATGTCACAACAACCATGAACCTAATACTTTGTTTCCACACTTAATGACTGAATGCAGAAATTATATAAAGCAATGTTCCAAAACATGAGTTAGAGCGTGTTTAACTTATCTGGTCACTGAAATGACCGTATTCTTCTGCTAACTAGACTTGACCAAAGGTAATCGGTATCGATACCATGAAAAATATCTAAAAATTCGTCTGGACCACACTCCCTAAGTAATGTCAAGGGTTAGGACTAGGAAGAGGCAAAGTGCCATTTAACACCGCCACCACCACCACCACCACCACCACCACCACAACCACAACCACCACCACCACCACCATCACCACAACAAAAACAACAACAACAACAACAACAACAACAACAACAACAATGGAGACACTGTAAAGGTATCAGCGACACTTTAGTTACTGTTCTTGCTAAAGCCACTTCAATGAATCTCACTTCTGTATAAACAAAATAGAAGTGAGCATGAGTTATCAAATTCTGCTTCCCAAAGTGAAAGATGCAGCAGTGAAGTGAGAACCAGTGAGTAAAAGCCAGTGAGACTGATCACACCAGCGCCAATCATATTCTTCTCAGAATGGAAAAGTAGATGACCGTGCATCATAATAACTGAGAGTGGTCCATCATCTCTCTAAAACGTCGAAAAATCAAAGGCACCGGCCGACATTCTAACTGATCAGGTGTGTTGACGTATAGCGTCGTAAATGACACACACACACAAAGTAGGTTTGCAGAAAAATGGAATAGAATGCAACCTTCTAAAAAAGCAAGAGGCGATTCAATACTTCACGAAAATGTTGCATCTTTACTTTTTTGAGCTTGTAGGTAAGTTATATGGCCGTATGCATAATCCTTACGTTAGTTAACGCACTGCGGTAACCACAGGAAACTCCTCAAACATTAGAAGTGTTCACTGTGGTTTAACGCAAGACGTTAATTAACGTGTATGGATTATGCATACGGCCACTGGTACTGTCATGTTCCGTTTAAGATTCTGGAGAAAGGGTGGGACACTGGTATAATCTTATTGTGTAAGTTCTCTGTCAGTAGTAGTAGCCCAGCAGGCTTAGTAGTAGAGTAACGGTTGTTGTAGTAATTGTGGTTGTAGTAGTAGTAGTAGTTGTGGTTGTTGTTGCGCTAGAGTCGGTGAAGGTGGTGGTGGTGGATGTGGTGAAAGTGGTGGTGATGGCAGGAATAGTAGTAATACTGCAGAGAGTAATGTTGATAGCTACAGTATAAAGTATGTTCTGGCAGGAACACTGGCTCTAAAAAAATAATAGCAGAACAAGCAGCAGAAGTAACGGCAGTAACCGGCATTAGGAACAGTAGTAGTGGCAGTATAGAAGCAACAGTGGATGTAGTAGTAGGCCTATAGAGTAGTGTAGACACAGTGGTAGCATGCAAAAGTAATAGTAACAATTTTTCATTTTGCTGCTACTCAACCTGACTCTGTTCTTTTCCACAATGGCATAACCCACGAAAAATGGGTTGTAAGCAATGTCTTCGGCTCTCAGGTTAAACAGCCCTGGAGAAGAAGAGATAAAAACAAGACATTACCAAAACCTAATCATTACAATTTCATTTCTTTGGAGACTGATTTTAATGAACAGAACACTTTAAAAAAAACACAACAAAACGGTCACATTTTATCACTTCGAGTATTAATGATAACTATAACACAGTCGAATCTGACCTGCCACCATCTGTATATTGCGACCACATGCCGAGGCGATAGTGTTTACAGGTGGACCGTTCATGAAAACGCGACCCTATAAAACACAAAGAGAACTGTGTTTAAGGCAACCCCCACCTGGTGGGTTTGAATCATTCCAGAGGCTACAGTCTAGGGGTCGACTGCTCAGTCTAACTTATCTTCTCCTTCGGACCCTGTGTCGCACGGCCGTTCTCGATCTGGACTAAGGCGGAATGGCTTTCCCTGACTTTTTTTATTTGTTATGAAAACTCATCTTGTATGAGAAGACCACCCGTCTGGAAAGACCACATATCTCAAAGCGATCGCTTGTATAAGGTATGAAAGATGTTCGAAATAAAAATAAAATCGATTGAATGGTTTTCCCTAACTTCCTTTGCTATAAACACCCAGTTTGAATGAGAAATCCACCCGTCTAAGGCCATCATTTGTAAAAGGAACGGAAGTTGTTCGTTATAAAAATAAAATCGATTGAATGGTTTTCTCTGACTTCCTTTGCTAAAAAAAACCAGTTTGTATGAGACGTCTAAGGCCATCGTTTATAAAAGGAACGAAAGATGTTCGTCATGAAAATAAAAGCGAATGCATGTTACAGGACCAAGAGCTTGATAAATTATCAGAAAAGAAATTAAAAATCTTGTGAGATATTGGCGATCAATATTATCTCACTTCGTCACTTAAACACTGCCTGGGGTCGTCAGGTTGACTGTATAGCATGCTAAGCATATAAATCTAGGGACATTATTACACGCTGTACGATTAATTATTTATATAAAATGATCCCAGAATTTAAGTGTAGTTTTTCCAGTCTCTTTAGTCTCGTCTTTAACTTGAGTTATTCAGCCTGTCGAAGCGTATAATGGACCGTTCTTAATTCGAGCCGGATATTAGTTTAGGCCTCTGTGACACCACAATGTAGTGGCGTATTGCACATGGACGTCAACAACTGCATATTCGCATTGTTTTTTTTTTCTTAAACACATTAGGCCTACTCTAAAATTTGTGGCCAGTCGATAACGTCTGGACAAAATCCCTTAACACTGAGCGCAACAGCCCATAAAAAAAACACAGATCTAAATTCTGAAAACTTTGGGCATGATTTGCTGCGGAATAAGGGGCTCTTACGATGCACCAAGAAAATGAGAGTTCTGGAACAGTAAACCATCTTCTGCGCCGCCGAAAATAACACTAGTCTTTCTAGGCGCTATGCATAACTTTACATAATAGCTGAAAGGGGATCATGGTCAACAAATGCAACCTCATGAACTCATTTTCCAAATACCTAATTTTTGGGTGATTTTGAGATGTATGAGTTCACCAATTAAATTTGATACAGGAATAAGATGATTGTAGCGAGCAAGTGTCAATCAGTATTGGCGTGTAGTGAAGAGGCACTGAATACGATAGCTTCTCCTTAGAAACGCCACTGACGTTGCTACTTTAATTCACAAACCAAGACGCTGTGCAGGAAACAGAACACTTCTTTATTGGTAACAAGGTGTAACCAGCAAATAATTCACAAAGCACAGACCATACCAGCCAACTCTCAAATAATTCACAATGCACAGACCATAACAGCCAACTCTCTCAACTCTCTCACTCTCGTGCCTTTTATAATAATTTCAGTAGAAATTCTAGAATAAATGACGTCATCATCATATGATGCGCCCAAACAAATATGCTAGTCTAGAGCGTACGAGCAGCAACTTCCAGACTAATTAGAATTAAAACATTCCGATCGCGGCCCCACTCGAACCCTCGGGAAGGCTAATACTGCGTTCATTCGAAGCATCCTACCCGAACCTTCGGGACGGCTAATACTGTGTTTACTCAACGTACCATATGGTCGACCTGACCTTGACACTAGACGCGGTACTGCCGCCGTAGTTAAAAGAGAGAAAGAAAAAAAAACTGATCTCAACACGGTCGGCCGCTACTAACTCGTAACTGCAACATTCTCGAATCATGAAGGACCGGAGCCGCGTGCGGTCCAGGGCCGTATAATAGAGGAGGGGGGGCACTAGCCTAAACAAACAGCAAGCATCACAAATGTTACAATGATAAGATTATTTTTAACAAAAATGCTGATTTTCCGAGCAATCTAGATGAGATCAAAGGTCTTGAGGACTTCCTTATCTTAATGTCCTGGAAGGGAGAGACTTTGAAGATTGCAGGAGCCTAACTGGTAAAAAAAAAAATGAACTATCTTCTTCAATGCTGGCAGAACAAAAAAAGATAAGTATACAAAGGACAGATTGTGTAGAAATAATCGTATCAAAACGCCACATGCAAAAGTAGTAAAGTTTTGTCCTAAATTAAAGAAAAAAAACATAATGGCTGCAGGCAGTGTTTCCCAATAGCTTCAATGGATTTCATTTGTGCGGGCCCGTGGTCTGCAAGAGAAGGCCAAATTTTTAACCCCTTTTTATCTAAATTAGAATTTTGACAAGTCTAAATGAAGATCCACCTCTCCCCCCCAC
>JAWQUT010000131.1:1340447-1350634 GCA_033807755.1 Ellobium chinense | reverse complement strand
TGTGTGTGTGTGTGTGTGTATGTGTGGGTGTGTGTGAGTGTGTGTGAGTGTGTGTGTGTGTGTGCAGATGATGTAAAGGGGAATGTAGGATGTGGGTGTGCGGATGAAGGTAGCAGGGTGAGTGAAGGATAAAGAACAAGAAAGAACGAGATCTCTTGTAAGAAAAAAAGACACAGAGAGAGAGAGAGAGAGAGAGAGAGNAGAGAGAGAGAGAGAGAGAGAGAGAGAGAGAGAGAGAGAGAGAGAACTGAAGACAGACAGACAGACAGACAGACAGACAGACAGACAGACAGACAGACAGGCAGACAGACAGACAGACGACGACAATGGGAAGTTTAGAGACAGGTAATACTTTCGTTTCATTATGTTTATGTATTATGATAAATTATGTTTTGTGGCTGACCAGTGGTCTATATAAAAATAAAATTGATCTATATCAACGAATACGAATACTTGACAAATGATAATAATGTGAGCAGCCGGAAAGTGAATCACAAGTAAACACCAGGATTAAGCCCAGGAAGTTAGAAAACAATATTCACGCCCTACATATGTAAAAGTTCATTGCTATGAAATCCTGTGACCATTAATGCGTTCGTCGTTAGACATTTTTATGAGGTGTGCTTTGTTCATTCGAAGTGACAGATGTTCTGAACAACCCTGGACCCTTCTCTCATAATATACAAATATAGCAACACATCTCGAGGGTATATTGAGATCTCACACCTCATGCAGCTTTCCCCTTTCTCATTTCACAGATGCCTAAACATCAAATTTAAGTTCGATTGACAAACCGTAGGCTTAGGAAGTAAACCATGCGTACAACTAGCAAACCTCTGACAAACAAAGCAAACCCTCAGGGATAAAACAAACCACAGGACTGATTAAAAACCACACATCAAGGTCCTTAGGCTTAGGAACCCAAGCCTTGCCACCCCTTCTGAAGAGCGAAAGTTGCCGGCCAGTAAGAGTGTAGCTATGACCCCGATAAATTTTCTCCTGTTTTGTGAATTTAGTCTAGTATGATTGTAAATCGAGTGCAGCACCACAAGTAAGCCAAACTGATTACCCCTTTGTAAATTATGGCCTTGTCTTGCTTGCACGCGTTACAGAAATAAAATACATGTACAATGGAACCTCGATATTATGTACTTATTTATTAAGTACACCGTGATATTGAGTATGAATATCACCCACATGCCCTTCGTTATTATTCTATCACTTTATTATACAGGTGTGCCTGACAATTAAGTATACCTCTATAATAAGTACTGAATACTTTTACCATGCACGATGGCGTACTTTTCATCGAAATTCTACTAAGTACTATAATGGATTAGCCCCGCTGTAGCGTGATATAATTCTTCACACCTGGAATTGTCTTTGAATTTTTTTTTCTGTTTTTTTGCTATATAACAGGAAAAGCCTACCAGTGGCAGTATGCATTATCGTTTCCTTAGTTAACGCACTGCGGTAACCACGAGAAACTCCCATTTCATTAGTAATGTTCACTGCTATCAACGCAATACGTTAACTAACGTATGGATTTGCATACGGCCACTGGCACTGGTCTGACTACAGACAGCACACAGTCTGCTGCAGATCTAGAAATATTTCGTAAATGGCTGAGGAGTGGGCAGAACTAACTGCCCCCCCCCCCCTCCCCGTCAGAAATGAATGGCTACATCCTATCAGTCTCTGAGAGACAGGAAGGGAGGGAGGTAGGGACAGACAGACTGACAGACAGACAGGCAGACAGGCAGGCAGGCAGGCAGGCAGGCAGGCAGACAAACAGACAGGCAGGCAGACAGACCAGCAGGCAGACAGACAGACAGACAGACAGACATACATATGGATAGACAGACAGACAGACAGACAGACAGACACAGGCAGGCAGACAACTCTTCTGCTGGGACGTGAAAGGGGCCTAGTTGGGCTGCTCCCCTTCAGATCCGCCACTGCCTGCAGTCAAGAACTAGATATGACAGATACCAAATAAAAGTGTCTTTAAGGGCAGAGGTCGATGTATCTTTCCTGCCATGTAGATCTAGTACCAACCACGGCGTTATACTTGCTGTCTTTTCACCACGTCAGGCCACGGCAAAAAATTGCGCAAGGGTGTAGTTGTTTCAATAACAAAGCTTATTTATTTATTCATACCCCCCCTCCCCTTTTTTTTTTGGACTGGCTTATATCGTCTTCATTGACATTTACTATCGTTGTAATGCAAATTATGATATCATGTTGTTTTGACATACACACCGTTCAATGATACTAGTCCTAGTCTAGATATGAAATCTCATGTTGGATTTTATGCAGGAATCGAATCCCGACGCGAATCTTCCAGTTACAGTCAACTGGTCACAAGGACAGGTAAACAGGTATTCTTGTAAAAGAGCAATGACTGAAATCAAGCGAAAATGGACCGGAGCGGTTGAAAACTGAGTGCAGCTAGTACATGTAGTGTTTTGATTTCTGTATAGACTATAGATTGCGATGTACTGAAATGGCCGGCAAGGCTTCACACATACACAAATCTTAAATCTTGAATCAGAATAATAATAATAATAGTAATAATAATAATAATGCGGTTTATAAGTCTCATATCCAGGCTAATGCCAGCTCATGCGACTTCACACTATTATTTATCCCAGCAGGCCTGATCACTCTAGGACTTTCTCCCTGGGGAGCATACAGTGCAGCTGCCATTTATAGGCGCTGATCACTAGCATTCTGACTCTGACAATATCTGCCACTGCCTGTAATTAGATGTGACATGTTTCACAACTCGTCTTGTACTATAATCTAGTATGCTAGCGTCGTGAACCCCAACAGTCAGATAGCTAAGTAGTCAGAACAGTTAAGGCTTGGGAACCAAGGGTTCAGGGTTCGATTCCCACTACAGGCTTTTTTATTTTTACTTGTAATGAATGAGGAGTATAAAGAAATGGTATATTCATAATATTTTCAGTATTATCCACATGTTTTCTTATCACTCCGACTTTGATAAATGGCAAGATTTTCTCTAGAGGCATAATAAACCTAAGTGTACTGCAGATATTCGCAACCTGGATCACTCAGCTTCCAAATCGACTGTGCTTACCATTTCACTTCACTGCTGGCAATCTTACAGGCTTATCAACAAGACTACACGCTATACGAGGAACTGTATGTAATGTCTCCTCCACTATCCAGGTAGGTATATGAGGCCTACTTGCAAAGTTCGGTGTTGCCTTTAGCTAATGATGGAGGCTTACCTCTTAACGTGGTCTGTAAACCCTTTTTATTGGACAAGAAGTATAATATTAGTAATACTGGCATCTCGTAACAAGGTGCCAGAGACTATTGCATTCAGCAGACCAGGCTCTGGCCTAAAACACAAATCGAAACTGTGTTTGTTTGGTCTCTGCAATCTGACACATGGACAAGCTACACGCATTCCTTTAGCAAAGGAAAGACCTGTCTCCAGGCAAACCAAGACAGCTGCGACTTATGCGGAAGAGACAAAAAATAATGCACTGACTCGCAAGTGGTGTTGCTGTACTTATATCTTCGCCTTACTCATTAGCATGTAGACGACCGTTGATTCTTGCCTCATTGTGGAGGTAGCGTGGCCATGCGGTTTGTGAGTCGTACTCAGAAACTGAAGACTTTCAAGTCTAAGGTTTATGTGTTTGACTCGCGAGCTGAGCAGTTTACTTTCATTTCCTCACTCTACTCAGATTTAAATGAGTACCTGGCTTAGAGCTGGGGGCGNGGGGGGGGGGGGGGGGGGGGGGAACAGGGCGCTGCATCGCTGGCTACCAGCAATGACTTTGCTATGTATTTAATTTCTAATATTATGTATTTACATGTATAATGTGTATTGTTTTGTGTGTTTGTATTATGAATGAGATATATAACATAACATTGTATGGCATTGTAAAACAATTTCCCTACGGGATAAATAAAGTCGTATTTTCATTTTTTTTCTCCTCCGACACAAGGCTTTTGATAAGACAATCCAAAGGCGTCACATTTCTAACAAACCCAAGCAGGTGTGCTCCCTCTTCGCTGTGACTGGCGCGCACCAACCAAAAATGTACCCCAGATCTATCCGTATCCTAATTGCATTTGTCGAAAACTCATTGTACATGCCCCTCTGTTAAAAAACTGAGTAAACAATATTACGAGATAAAATATACATCTAGTGTTAAAAAAAATCGTTCAAAACAAACTTCAACTTGAAATCCGGGTTCCTCTAAGTGTTATGGCATTTTAAAGCAAATAAAAGTGTATTTTTGAAGAGCAGATACCCTAACCTTTAAATGCGCTTTTACGAATATTTTCCAACAACATCAACAACAACAAAATTCAGAGTGCGCAAAGTGCAAAGGTTATGGGGAAAAAAATCACTCCTCACTTCAAGGGTAGCGTTTCAGCCTAAACCAAAGAGGTTGTAAAACTTTTTAGAAGCATATCTCTGGCTTCAGCTTTTGCCTGTAAGTCTACATGTAAACGAAACTTTTACGTCACCAGTGAAGACGCCCCCTAATTATTTTTGAAGTGCGGGCATGTTGTCAAATTAATCTTGTCAAACCCTTTAATGTGATTTTTTAAGTAACAACTTGCAGGGGCGGACCCAAGAGTATTGTCTAGGGATTGCTCCGGGGGCATGCTCTCCCGATAATTGTTTTTAAAAAAGNGGGGGGGGGGGACGGAGAACAAGTTGAGGTCATTTCTAACTGAACTTAAGTGACCATTTTTATTCAGAATTTATTCTTTTTAAAAGGAGTCATGTAGCATAAGTGGTTGGGTCTCTTTGCCCCCTTCCTTCCCCGCGGCCGCCCCTGACTAGGAAACTTGCAGCACAAGACGGGTACAGTTTGTGTTGGCATAAAACGTCGTATGTCACAAAATTAAGTAGGTTAAATTGCAACCTTTCGGGTCATTTTGTTCAGAATTGTATGCCGACTCTGATGACATTATCAAACTTCGTGTTAGATTTTAGAATACAGGGAGATAGGGCTGGCATAGCTTTGAGGCTTGTAAATCGTACTCACAATGTGAAGACTATCACTTCATTTCTGTGTAGAGTGTCTTCAACTTGTGAGTTTGTGTCCTCCTGTTTCATGCTTTTGTGTATTTTTTTTTTTTGTACAATAAGCTTTATATAAACTTGTTAAACTTGTTGTTAAACTTGTTAAACTTGTCTGAGGGTTGGGGGTGAGGCTTTGGGTTGGGGCAGAATAATTCGTTATGTCCCTGGGAAAGACACGTAACTCAACTACCGCTCCTCACTCTGTAAACGAGTACCTGGCTTTAAAGCTGGTGGGGGCAAAGGGGAGAAGCAGGCGCTGCATGGCGACCACTAGCAATGACACTGCTAAATAATTCATCTGAGTATTATTATATACTGTATTCATAAACATACGACTGCTGTACATAGATACTGTACTGTCCACATAATATTATACTATATGCTTTATGCGATATATTATGAATGAGTTGTAAAACATTGCTAGTCACTGTAAGTGTAAAGATATTTTCCCTACATGAAAAATGTTAAGTTCTATCTTTATTTTTTTTAATAACGATTTTACGATGCATTACTATAGATGTATGTGTCTTGATGCAGCCACAAAGGTTGCATGCGATCCCGGCTTATTCTGAGTCAGATTTTGCTGGGAAGATTTTATCGTTAGTCCACATGTCAACATAGCGTATATGGTGATGATGCGAAACAGCAACAGCAATTACAACAAACATAGACAGACAGACAAACAGACATTTAGACAGACAGACAGACAATCAGACAGACAGACAGACCGACACACACACAGACCGACACATACACACACACGCACGCACGCACACACACACACACACACACACACACACACACACACACACACACACACACACACACACACACACACACACACAAACGTACAGGCTTTGTAAGCTTTAAAGGATTTCATTGAAGGATCCGTGACAAATCGTGGTATCTTCATACAGTATAGACAATGATAGCATAGTATGGCTTCATGACAAGGTCAGTTGCTAGATGTGGATTGCGGAAGTACTTGCAGTAAGTAGAATGAGTATGCCTAAGAAAGAGATATGTATTTCATATGCATCTTTCAAACACCGTTGGTAGGGCCAGAGCGGGAGCTAGACGTTGTGGTGGCCCTGGACTACATACAGGAACCCCCTGTTGTAAAGAATGATTATAAAAAAAGTCTGGCAAAGGTGTTTATTAAATTAGGGCCTTGGGATATATCACACACACACACACACACACACACACACACACACACACACACACACACACACAGGTACACACACACAGGTACACATACAGAGACAGAAACACACACACACATACAAAGACACATACACACACAGATACTCACACAGACACACACACACACGAACAGACACACAGACACACACACACAGACAGACAGACAGACAGACAGACACACACACACACACACACACACACACACACACACACACATACATGAAAGCACATTTATGCATGTTAAATCTTAAATAGAAACGTATTTTCAAATTATTGCATTTACTGAATACATAATTTGTGAATCTAAGGGTTTAAAAAAAAGAGATTTTAAAAAAAATGTTCTGGCGGATCAAAAGGCCCTAAAGTGCCTAAGCAATAGCGCATTTAATTTCCAGGTAAAATCAACACTGAAGAGGCGTGAAAAAAATGGAGTTGGAAAGGGGAGGAGGGGGAGGGTTTAGAGTGGGAGATATTCTGCCGAAGCAAGTAAGTCGACAGTAACTGAAGAGCGTTTTTCCAAAACTAGTATGTGATCTCTGAATATTTTTGAAATGAAGAGAAATAACATTAAGATATTTTGCTCTTCACACATGTATTTTTATTTACTGTTAAATGACGTAAAATTTGAAGGATTGCAGATTTTGAGCTCAAATAGGTTTTTGCATGAATTAACATATAAATGCACGTTTGAATACACCACCAACTCATTTTTCTACGAAAGTGCATTTACTGAGTTTTGAAAAAACGCTCTTCAATTTCGGAAGATCAAATACACTGTACTTGGAAAATCTGCAGCTAAATCTTCTTCTGTAAAGATATCGCATTCTATGGCAGAACCTCTTATGTTAAAGAGAACACTGTATCAAGCATATCTATTAGTTTGTATAATAGTTATGTGTCCCTTTTCATTTTAACCAGTCCTATCCAAATTCTGATCTTCAGGTCCCAGTTTTTTTTTCTTTTACTCTCTCTCTGCTCTACGGTACAATAAATTCTTTCAATTCTCTCTGCCTTTCAACACGCTGAGAGGAATATGACACTGGCCTTAATGCTGAGGTAAATACACGCACCACCACGGCTGATTATGAACTGGCCTCTTTTTTTTTTTTTAATGTAAATATTATTGTACAACTGATTCCACCTTACTGCAACTTTACGGGAACACGGACAGAGCTGCAATTAAAGAAGAGTTGTGATTTTCCCAGTGACTTTTGTAAAGAAAATATAAAACAACATTGGGTTATCTGAAAATGTCTATAATAAGCCTTTTAAGCGTATCATGATTAAGCGGACGGCAATACCTATCTTGTGCTTGGTGGCAATTATACCGCCCCTTCTCTTTCTCCCCACCTCCCAGATATAAGCTGTATGTACACTAAATCTCTTTATGACTATTTTATGAGTACGAGATATACTGTATACTAGTTACACGCCTTTTTTTAGAGCCTTTGGAATCCTGCAGAACCACAGGCTGTAAAGATCTGATGATGTTCTCAAGTCAGGATCTCATAAATAAAGCTCAAAATCTGTGGCTGGCTGTATCCAGACGGTTTCAAGTACAGCTCCCATATATGGCAAGATACGATAATCTAAAAATGGACAGGGAGAGACGGTAGTAGATACTGTATATCGCTGGTCTCACTGAAATGGTTGACATCCCAGGAGATTTTAATGGGACCTTTCTAAAACTTGGAAAGAAGAATGAGACTATCACAGACATCTCTCATTTGACTCCCCCTTCCAAGCTGACGTTGTGTTTAAGTGCGGTGCATTGCAGTGCGGTGTATTATTATGGTGTGCAACGGGATGTTGTCTGTACATGTTTTTTTTGTTTTTTTTGTTTTAATAAAGCTACAGAATTAGACAGGATGACCGAATATTGGAAAGATAATTCTTAAGCATTTTGCGGCTCATCTTACCTACCAGGGCGGGAATAAGAGGGGCTGAGGAAGAGGCAAAAACTGTTTGTTTATTGTGAGTTTGATTGTCCTTTCCTTCCTCCTTCCAATAGGCGCTGCGATACCTCAGCTAGTAATAAGAATTAGAAACTACAGATCACTTCTGAGTACCATGACTGGACTGACATGGGATGGGCCTCTGATCCATGTCTGTCCAATGTACAGAGGCGAATAAAAATCTTAAAACAACAACAACAAAAAACCGAATGATCATTGCTTCCGCCTGGTTTGACGTGTACAACGTCAAACCAGGCGGAAGCAATGACCATTCGGTTTTTAGTGAGAAGGCCTGTGTATACTTCGTTCACAACAACTCGCCCGAGCAGTTTGACAAATCAAAAATCCGACAGGCAATAACAGGAGCGAAAGGGAGATTTCAGACAAGCTATGAACACCAGGAGTCCTGCGGACAAAAAAAAATCAAGCTAAACAAATGTGGGTCCGACACGCAAATCATTGGTCCACAAAACAAACATCGGTCCTATCGGCAAACCACATTCCTAGGAAATAAACCATTGGTCCGACAAGCAAACCACAGTCCTAGGAAACAAACCATTGGTCCGACAAGCAAACCACAGACCTAGGAAACAAACCATTGGTCCGACAAGCAAACCACAGACCTAGGAAACAAATTATTGGTCCGACAAGCAAAACCACAGTCCTAGGAAACAAACGATTGGTCCGACAAGCAAACCACAAACCTAGGAAACAAATCATTGGTACGACAGGCAAATTACTCGTTCAACAAGAAACCGTTGCTCTATTCAGAGAATCACATGCCCAGAAAGCAAACCATGCGTCTGACAAGCAAACTTTTGACGACTGATTAGACCAAAGTTCAGACTGGGCATCACACCTCAAAGATCTATTCAGATCTACCACCTCATGCAACTCGCAAGATCAAGACCGACTGGTAAACCACAGGCTCAGGAAGCAAACCATGCGTTCAACTAGCAAACCTCTGACAGACAAAGCAAACCACTGACAGTGACAGATAAACGAACTGTCAGCCTGACTGGGAACCACACTTCAAGGTTCTATCACATCTTCCCAGTGTTTTATGCTTTCCCTGTTTCCTGCTGGAAGATTCAGAGGAAATGCGAGATGATTAAACCTACTAAGTGTCTTTGGGCAACAAGTCTAAAGAGTCTTGGAGTTTACGCATAACAGTTACTTCAGGTTACAGATTATTAATGAAATCATCTCGGTTACTCCTAAAGGATGATACATTTTTTGTTTGTTTGTGCTCCCTCCCAAGGGCTTAGTGCTCTTAGCTGTGGTCAGTTCTAATACATTTGTCACTTCTCTGGTCAGTTTAGGCTAAATTATAGCAGCACTGTTTGGGCTCAGGGGTGGGAAAGAGATAGGACCTGCCAGTGAGCTAACCTTTATTCTCTGGAGATAGCCTGAGACCCCAGTTGAGTTTTCATGGAGGTGGGTCAAAGGAAGAGTTACGGTAAAAAAAAATTTCCATAAACTTTACTTGTTATGGGTCATTAAAAGTTCTTTATTTTGTTACCTCACATGCTTATCTCACATTCTGGTTTGTAGTAATTGTAGGAATGGCTGATGAAAAGTAGGGCTCGAGTGATAGCAGTAGACAGTACATAATATGGCAAGTGGATTTACCTTCAGGAACGAGTATTTCAGCCCTGAGCTTGCCTTAAAGTAATCACTGGCTCTTTATTTGCTCAAATGGTAATCCTTACTATTTGATTTATACTTTGACTACTACGAGAACAAGGATGTCTCATGTTTACTGGTAACTCTCTTTGCCATCCCGACACAATGTGTGACAGAATGGTATAGGCTTATTCATGGGCCTAGCCTAAGCTAACAGTAGCCCGTGCCACTTTGGGGTGACACTAACGCGAAGGGAACAAAAGCCTCTCTCGGGTCCTACTGTGTATGTGAATGGAAAGAGTGAGGGAGATGGGGGGTGG
>JAWQUT010000131.1:1305922-1337520 GCA_033807755.1 Ellobium chinense | reverse complement strand
CACACACACACACACACACACACACACACACACACACACACACAGAAGAAGAAGAAGAAGAAGACGAGAGAAAGAAAGAAAGAAGAAAGAAAGAAAGAAAGGAAGAAAGAAAGGAGAAGAGAGATAAAAAGATAGTGAGGACTTACACGATAGCCAACAATACACTTAACACACAGGAAAATGTAGACTTAATATCCTCGCTGGAGAGTAAAAGCATCACCCAAAATGGTAATACTGCTGCCCCCCACCACACACACACACATAAGGAGTCAGTCGTGCTTAGGAATAACATAAGTCTATTATTTTGAGGCCAAAACTATAATTGTTTACTTGTTCCGCATAATATACAGGAAAACAATGCCAATCATGGAAATGAAGGACAGGGGTCAACTACCGGGCGTGGCTCTGACCTTTGCATTATGATAAGACCCCTTGTAGTCAAACTGAAGCTTATATCACTAAACTAAAAGATGGTATATCAAGTTTTGAAATCAATATGGCCATCTGATATCACATATTATGTATTACTTGCAGAAATCGAGAGTAAAATTATTTGTCATATAAAGAAGGCCTGTTTTTCCGGTGACATAAAAGTGTGTAATAATGTTTTGGTATATCACACGTTACATAAATTTGACCTTTGATCTGCTTACGAATACTTCGATTGGAAGCCTAGGAAACCTCTGGGCGTATAAATATGTGACGTCATTTATTTTGTGATGTCATTAATATGTGACGTCATTTCTTTTATACCTATTTTCACTGCTCGCCAGAGGCTCGCGAATACGATAAATGTATAACTCATTTCATAAATCTGATATCAAACAAACACTCATTACAGTAAGGTTGCAGGAGCCTAATTGGCTAAAAATGTGTCGACTATCCGAGTCGATAATAGCAGAGTAAAAAATCTGTCCTTTGTGTAGAAATAATTGTAGAACATAAAACTACACCGCAAAAGTTGTGAGATACATCGGTGAACTTGTTAAATAAAGATTTTTGGCAGGCAGCTCTTTTCAAGGGTCTAAGCGGATTCAGTTTCTGCGAGCAGCTGGTATGCAAAAGAATGCCAAATTTTGGACCCCTTTTCATGTAAACTGAAATTGCGAAAATATTTTCCAAAGGACCCCTACTGAAAACAGTATAGAATTTTACCACAGTGGTGGCTCCAGACTTACAGACTAGTCCTTGCCTTTTCGGAACATTCATGTAGTCTGAGGAGAATATTTTGTCAAATGCCCCACAGAGGCATTTTCAATTAGGCTCCTGCATCAAGATCCTCTATTTATATACAGAAAAACTCTTGATTTTATGGGCAAATAGTCCTGTGGTTATCTTAAATGTATGCCTGTCTTCACGACAGTGCTCTTCATTGTGTCGTCCTAGTTGACCCTTCAAAGGTTCATCTGCCCCACTCCCAACATCATCTTCGCACTTATCATAGGAAGCCTTCCCACCGGCTCACAGTTATACGTCAACATGGATGAAAAATGACCTATGCAAACCGCAGGACACCATGAAGTGGCCGTTGTCTAAGCCTTCACTAACTTATACCGTTATGAAACGAAACGATGTCAGTTTCTGTGGCCTCACGGATATTTCAGACAAGTAGACTTCACGGACTGGTGAAAACAATAAAGCTGAGTAAGAGGTTTCGTGAACAAGGAAGTGGGCGCCCCAGATGTGATGATGATTCTGCCAGTTGAAGCGGAAGGATATCAAGATTGGTGTTCTCAATTTCGCCGTACCTGAGTCCTTTCCCCATCCCCTTTTCTTTCCTAAATCACCGACAAACGCTCTCTCGCTTACGGCGAAATCGAGTTCGCCCACCAAGATATTGAATATCACTACAGAACTTGTGAACAATGTACACTGGATGTAGATAACGAAAATCATGATATGTTATGTTGTCCCAGATTTGCTAGGGAGCGAAAAAAGTTATTGCTAAAAAGTTACCACAAAAGTCAAAATTCTTAAACTTTTGAAACCTAATAAAGCAGACGTATTAGAGGGGGCCTGTATACTAATAACCATCATAATGAAGAACTTTAGGTAATAATAATAATAATAATACTAATAAAGAGAATTTTTATAGCGCCCCACCCCCCGAAAAGCTCGAGGCGCTTTACATCTTTACATTTTATTTCCGAATCTTCGTATATTGTAGAAAATGTAGTACCCTCATACTCATAGGATTATACTGTCGCTTTTAGTATACTCAGACCCACCTTTTTTACTGTTATTGCTTAATGCTGTTATTCATTGTAAGTTATTTTGTACCCATCGTTGGATACATATGAAGGGTTTCATGACAAAACGCGTTATCCACCAATATGAATTTTTAGCTTATTTTACATACTTCATGTAGCAGTAGGAGTATTTAGTATACATGTATATTTCCATTCCATAGAAGGACATTTGATCTACATCATTTAAGACGTAAATTTCGCCTTTCACATAAAAATATGCTTTGTATCTGGTCTGTTTTGTCACAACCCCCGAATGGTGTATAATGCGTTTTGCCATGAAGCCCTTCATATATCCTATAGCCTATGTCCTTGTGACGTGAACTGAATAAAGTTCCTTGAGCGATATCTAGGCATCTCGATAAAGTAAATAACCAGAATTTGTATACATGCTGAACTAGATTGTCCACTATCTTGTCACTGGTTATTGGGAAAAGAGCAAACGAAGAGCGTCAGTTTGCTTGCTAGTTCGTTCGAGGAGTAAGCAAATGTAAGGGGACTCCAGCGAGATGACAGATGAAGTGACTACATCACTCTATTTGAACCTAGACTATATAGCGTTGGTAAACGCCTTTTAGCTAGGATTTAATTTTCGCGAGTTCCGCATGGTGGGTTTCTTATGTGGGTATGGACCCAGAAGTCGTAGTGTAATCGGGAGTGACGTCACAATACTGCCGATAACAATCGAAATAAAAAACAGTAGTACTTATCATGCTATACTTGCACACACTTCTCATGCTTTGGTTGCACACACATTTCATGCTATGGTTGCACACACATTTCATGCTATGGTTGCACACACATTTCATGCTATGCTTGCACACAAGTTTCATGGTTGCACACACATTTCATGCTATGGTTGCACACACTTTTCGTGCTATGGCTGCACACGTTTTTCGTGCCATGGTTACACACACTTTTCTTGCTATACTTGCACACAATTTTCATGGTTGAACACACTTTTCTTGCTATACTTGCACACAATTTTCATGGTTGAACACACCTTTCATGCTATGGTTGCACACACTTTTCATGCAATGGTTGCACGCAATAAGGTCAGCTGCGCACTATTTACTGCCTATACGACCTATTTTCCGTAAAGATTTTCCTCATATGAGGAGCGCTGGTATGAAAAAGAGGCAAAGGATGATAAGAGAACTCTTTGAAAATTTGAAGCGAAACCTTCTTCGTGGGAAGTAATTTTCGCGACTCAAGCTCATTCGCAAAAGTTGCGAAAATTAGATCCTCGCGAAAAAGATAAAAACAACTCTTCTATAGTCTGCCTAGTATTATCATTCCCCTCCCCCTGTCTCTTATACACATCNAATTTACTGACTTATCAGCGCTGCTGGCAGGCGTGGTCATTGCTTAAACATGTTAAGATCATAACATTCCATAAGAAGGCTGAGATATAATATAGATAGACTATAGATAGACATAAACTATACATTTTTGCATCTATTCTATGGTAAGCGCAAAACCACCCCTCCGTGAAAGTTTAATGATGACAGCATATATATTATAGCTGAATTATTAGCGACACTGAATATTTACCAGAGGCGTCCGGTGCTGAGGGGTAATCGTTTATGCCATTTGAGACCAATATAAAATGAAAGCCATTAGAAAGTATTCCTTGATGACCACTCACAGAAGAGTCACATGGTCAATATCTCATCACATTTTATCATCATCATCATCATCATCATCATCATCATCATCATCATCATCATCATCACCATCATCATCACCATCATCACCATCATCATCATCAGTTTCAAAATAACTCCCAGACTGTGCACATCAAAACGAACAATTTAAAAAAGAGTTCCAAATTTTCGGACGGTAGTCTCTCATCAGGGAAACATAAGACATCATCATCATTATCTTTGTTACACCCCACCCAAAGCGGCAGCAGCAGCAGCAGCAGCAGCAGCAGCAGCAGCAGCAGCAGCAGCAGCAGGATCACCACCACCACCACCACCACCACCACTGCTATTGTAAGTCCACCTGGTTGTCTGGAGACTTTCTAATGACCTTCAGAATAAAACACATATTATTTTGGCCTTAAGCAAACAGCGGTAGTCTATCTATCAAGAAATGCATTCAGCTCAGAGAAAAAGAATAACATGTATTCTAGGCGGTGCATAACACTGCGCCACAATAAACTGCACCGATTTCTTCAAGAAAACCCATAGAAGAACTCGATGCCTGAAAGCGTAGGGGCATTCAAAAAGCCTGTGATATTATACCTTGAGAAGTTTCAATAGATAGCCTCAATCTTCTCTTTCTATTATGGACCACCTCTCGTTCGTAATTTTTGTATGGACACCAAGCGCTATCCCCTGCTCAACTCACTTCCCTTCTCCCCCCCCCCNCCCCTTTCCAAATCACACCAACTTTTATATAATGACCTGCTCAAAACGCGATTTACCTTGGCTACGTGTGCTTACAAAAGGCACCTTTGCAGTCATGCCCATAGAATTCAAAGCCCAAGAACCTGACGTATTCATGCCCCTGATATTATATTTTGGTAAAGTTCCAGTGAAGAAGATAGTTTCCTCTCTCTCTCTCTCTCTCTCTCTCTCTCTCTTTCTCTCTCTCTCTCTCCATTCCCTCTATCCCTCAAGGACCACCTTTCGTTTGTAACTTTTGTTTGAGCACCAAGCGCTATCCCCTTCCCCTCGCACACTAACTTTTATGTAATGATATCCTGAAAACGCGATTTACCGCGGCGACGTACGCGTACAAAAGACACCCCTGAAGCCATGGGCAGGGTAATATAGTTAAAAGATGACTATCTTGCTGGAATGTGCGCCCCACTCCTTCCTCAAAGGAAAAAAAAATAGGATTTAAGAGAGAACGTGATGTAGTGTAATTTCACCTTTTAAACAATGTTATCTGGGAAACAGATTTTTTTATTTGGCCTAAAGTAAGTGGAGGGAAGCACGTAACAGCATCAACAAGAGAACCGGGCTGGGCTGTAAAATGTTATCTCTTTCTGAAGGATCTCATTCGAGTGTTTAACGTCATAAACTTGTGTTTTTCTATGGGGTTTGTCATAAAACTAGCGTTGTCACACGACAGTTTCGATAGGCAACAGTACCTTTTATGATGGTAACGCAAACTGTGAATGCCCGAGTGGTGTGGTGCCGCCATGATGGACAGAGTGTCCTATCTGCATTATTACATACATGTTCGTGTGTGTTGACTTGTTACATCATATTCTACAAAGACCGAGGCCTTGGAGAACATGGCAACTGCAAACATCTATTTTGTTGGCATGAAAACTTATGTAATACTTTGTGTCAATCTAAAATGTTACGGAGGCAGATCGTTTTTTTACACCGTGAACCAAACATCTGAAAAACCTTACCATCAAATTTGAAAGAATCAAAAAACAAAATTACATATACTGATTATATCTGATATTTAATATCAACATTTTAAAGTAGAAAAAAAGAGCGGAGGTGACCTGTCCTCCGTGAACCCGGTATTCTTTTGTTCCTCTCTTCACTTCTGTCATCGGATGGAATTAATGATCATCCTGATTTCTTCGAAGGAAGTTATTTTGTGCTGTCTGAACATCAATTAACACTATTTCGACCAAAAAGAAAAACAACTTGCAAACGTTTTAGATACACTGTAGATATAGTCAGATTAGCTGCAATTTGGAGATTAGAAAAGAAAAAAAGTGGATTGGGGAGGGGGAGGAGGGGAAAGGGGAAGAGGAGATCTCATGAAGGTCTGCATTCAAGATGTCAGCAGACATAGTCTCTAACGGTCCTAATTTTGATTTTGCTACAAGTTCCTGCTACCAGGGCTGACCTTTTGTCAAATGCAGCTACCATAACCTTGTCGACTATTTAAAACAAACAGAGTTAAGCACATTGGCTGGATAGCAAGGATACACAGTACGGAGTAGTGATGGACAAGATTCGAATTCGGATTCGAGTCCATCGAACCCTCTTACCCTGGGTTCGAGTCCTAAAATAGGTCTGAATTCGAATCGTTCAGTTTGTAAGAAATCCCTATGTCTTAGGTCTATGTCCAAAGTGTACAGATATAAACATTTAGCTTTATTTAAAACGAAAATACATTGAAAAAGATCCCTTGTAGAATCTAGTGGCTATTTTCCTGTAATTCCATAATTGTCCCCCTTTTCCTCAGGATTCTAATCCAAATTCGTATACATCGAATTCTAGCTCTGGATTTAAATTCGAATTCAAATCTTGTAGGATTCGAATCTGGCCAACCCTAGCCAGAATACACCGCAAGGAGTATTCTGGCGGAACTGTATTCTTTCAATCGAGACAAACATTTTTCCGAGTTATCCCCATGGGCGACTGCCAGATTTTTCTTCCTAAGTTTATATATCTACTAAACTCAGCCATACCGACAACTTCCTCTTCAGCTCTGTGGATTATCACGCTGACTCAAAACCTGAATAAAGACTCAACCTTCAGATGAACCAGTCAATGGATACTTTTTTTTTCGTTAAAATGGGTGGGGCGCATGTTGCTGGGCCTGATTACGCACGAAAATCTTACCGTCTAACTTTCCGGCCAAAATACCCCTGTTCTAAAATTTAGATTGTATTTGTAAAACACTGGCCTTTAAAGTAGACACCGTCTCTTTTCCCAAATCTCGAACATCTTGCAATATTTTTCATCAACACTCACCTAAGTCTCTACCGACAGAAGCTTCGTCAAAGTTTCATGGGTCAGTTCAACCTAGTAGTAAAAGTGTCTACGAATCTCTTTTCCTTTCTTATCTCCGTTAGTTTGAATAGAAATGCGTCGTTTTAAACGACACGATATTGAATTTTTTTTTCAAAGACCTTTTGCTTTTTTATTGCCCGAAAAAGAAATGTGCAATAATCTTCAGTATTCAGCACGTGTACAAGAACTTGCTTAAAAAGTAAAAATTATTTTGGATATTTCAAACGAACATGTTTTGAATGGGAGCCTTCGTTTTTCCCTCCTTCGACGCAATGAAGGAAAGCATGACATAAAGCCGTGCGTTGTTTAAATGACATGCTGTGGAATTTCATTTGAAAGGCTTTTACAGAAAAAACAGTTTGTATTCCCGAAAACATGCCATTTGAGTGAAAATGTCTTCAGTCTGTTCGGCCAGAACCTTGCAAATGATAGTGCAGCCTTTTTTCACTCCCTTTTTCGACACCATGCTCAAACCCATGACGTTAAGCAGCGTCCCCCTTAAAATGACGAAGCAAAGAATTTCATTTTAAAAGACATTTACATTAAATATCCCCGTTGTTCTTTTATTTGACATTATGGAACTGAAACAGTATGTTAAATGACTCAGTGCGGAATTCTAACTAAAGGTCATTTATACACCACCGTTTCTGTTCCCGAAGACACTGATGCACTAGACACCGTTGTAGGTTGTTCTTGCTCATAGGCTGTCAAAATCCATTATCCGTTTAGCTGACGTTGCAAATAACACTGTAGCTTCTGCCAGCTGGGATTATGATTGTTTGGTATCAGACATCTGTTGATCATCGTTAAATTTAATTGCTAATGCAACAAATGTTCCTGCTACTAGCTTGTAAGCGCACGAACAAGCTATTGCTGTGGAGAGGTTGAATGAAAATGTTCAATTCATGCATATGAAAACTCTCTCAACAGTAGATTGGATGTGTAAACAGTGTAATGTTAATGCTCTGAAAACAAGTATTCATTTTGTCCTTCCCGCCACCTCTTCCGCATTCCACCGCTGCCGCTCTCCCCCCTCCCCCCCTTTCCACGAGAGAAGCCGTAAACCCTGTTGATCCAGTCCTAAAGACCGAACAAAAACTTTGCGCCAAGCTCTCTTTGATTTAACAACAAAAAGCACAAAAGAGGTTTTTTCTTAATACAGAAACCCCAACGCTCTTGGGTAAGTCTGAGAAACAATATCGGCGTTTCTCATGTATGATATAACAAACTGGGTCAAGGTAGGCCTGTTATGTTGTATCTCCTCAAAATCATCAGAGGGGAAAAATACTTCGCACTGTTGACGTACGATGTACCTTTCCACACAAATGAGCTTCTAAGAAAAACTGGCTTGCGCACACTATATTTATAAGCCTGTTCATTTCTTCCAAAAAAGTTTGCGTCTTAAAGTTTATGAGCTCATGTGTAAACTCTGATATTGTCANACAACAACAACAACAACAACAAACCCTGGACTACAGATGAAGATGTCTTTGCTCTTGGCTCTGCTTTCAAGAGCCCTAGCATGAGATTTATCAAATATCATAACGATGGTAATACCACAAAATGATAACCACAGCAGTAAAGATAATTACAGAAAAGAACTTCTATACCTTTAAAAACAATATGATAAAAATGTACCAATATTTTATTATATATAATTAATAAAATGGCAACTGCAAGCCTTGCGTAATGCTAAGTTTAAATAATTATCATAGCTTACGGTGTCTTATTCAACCAGCCGCGCTAGTATTCGGCTCGCAATGTCACAGTAAACCTTACCTGCAAGTAGAAGACATGTAGTGACCAGCGCTCCACACCACATTTTAAGCTGTCGCTCTCTCAGGCTTGATGGCTTGAAAAAGTATTTTACTCTCAGTCCAGACCCCGGTAGAAAAACACGGCCGCTACACAAAATTTAGGTTTTGGGGTCAGTTTGGTTATTCCTTCAAAACTTCATCCAATTCTCAGGTCATCTGTAGACTGCTTCCCCCGTAATCTAAGTTAATGAATACTCTAAGGTGACTGCTCACCTGAGCAGGACACAAGTTAAAATACAAGTGCTTTATTACTTAAAAAAAAGAAAACAAACAAGCTGGATAAACACTTTGTTTTCCAAAGACCCGCAGTTGATGGAAAGACGCCCGGCTGAATGTCAGCTTCACACGACAGTGTACCTGGTTTTCTCCTATTACAGCGGTACGGCGGTGTGTCGCTCCTATTGGCCCAGTAACAACGAATGAATAATTGTTCACGACTGCCACAAGTCCTTCTCCTGCATACAGGCAACAGCAGGTTATGGGTGAATAAATGAAATGGAAACCTTCGCGTCACCATTACCAGCATCACGATCATAGATTATATCCTATCTGAACTGCATTGGACTAGCTTCATACCTTTTCTATCTATCTATCTATCTATCTATCTATCTATCTATCTATCTATCTGTCTGTCTGTCTGTCTGTCTGTCTGTCTGTCTGTCTGTCTGTCTGTCTATCTATCTATCTATCTGTGTGTCTGTGTGTCTGTCAATCTTTGTATCTATATAATACGCTGGAACTAAATCAGCGAGAGGGCGAGAAAGGGAAGGGGGGGGGGAAGGGGTAGGGGTAGGGAACAACATGACGGTGAAACTATTTTATTCTTTTCCCAATTTCACCACCATCAAAACTGTCGATGAATTCTGTGCTTGTTAAATGAACTTTATGTATAATTTCCCACTTTGTACCATGTGATGCCCTCAGAAAGCAAAAATCGATGTAGTCTCTCATTAATGTAGATAGTGGGCGTAGCTTTAAACAAAGGGACCAGTGGCCGCATGCATAACCCATACGTTAATTTAACGGATTGTGTTAACAACAGCGAACACTATTAAATGTTTCGCAAGTTTCCCGTGGTTACCGCGCAGTGTGTTAATTAACACAAAGGTTTATGCACACGGCCATAGAAAGATGCAAGATGTGCGCAAAAAGGGCAAATACAGTGTTCCCTGGAGGTGCATGAAAATGCACATGTCTTGCAAATACAAACAGGGGGAGCTAGGACCCTAATGTGGTTACGCCCCTGTCTAATACTGACGTTGATGTTAATAAGTCTTTATTATGGGAGCAACACTCGTAGTGCATAGAGTCTATTCACCAGTCTGACAGTGGGTATTACCGTTTTTCTAATAAAGATATTTTAATATCTTTACCCACTCTACCTAGGCTTATAATGTATTGATCGAGGGTCGTAGGCATATAACACCCTTCTTAATGAGTTAACTCAATCAAAGCTCACTTCCTGTTACGGCTAAATGTAAATGCAAAAATAGTGTGATTGCGTCATCAAATCCTGCTTCCTAAAGTAAAAAAATGCACCAGTCAATAAAAACCAGTGTAACAGACCATATCTGCCAATCATATTCCTCTGACAATGGAAACGTAAATAGCGGAAATGATGATTGTTGGGGTTGTGGTTGGCGATACCCGGATGACTAGTCCTGTTCGCATGGTAAAATCTTACACCAAAAGTAAGGCAGCTAATGTTAGAGTGAGCTACTTGCGATGTAAGATTTATCTCGCCCTCAGCGCTAGTCGCTTATTGTGCATAAGACGCCAATGGCCGTATGCATAATCCTTACGTTAGTTTACGTTAGTCTATGACCTATTCAAGTTGCTCTATGACCTATTCAGGTTGCTCTATGACCTACTCAAGTTGCTCTTTGACCTACTGAAGTTGCTCGGAATACGAGGACGGGCACTATCACATACTCTGAAGGATCTGGCAGAGACTGCAGAAAAGAGCTCAGCATGGATATGGACCAAACGTAACGAGCAGTGGAGTGTTGCATAGTAAGTTTAAAAATACCTAAAACACAACTTTCACTATGGCAAATAGGTCCGCCCACAGCTGACAACGCAGAGATCAGTGAGAGTGTCTCTGGTAATTATGACCTCATGAGAGGTCCAATACACAGTGACCTCAAAGGTAGTTGAAAAAGTCTACTCGAACGGCAAATTTCTTCTCTCTTCTATGACTTGTTATTGATTAATGAAACTATTTTGTTATACAAGGAATCCATTTATTTACTGATTTATTTATTTATTCATTTATTTATATATTTAGATGTTTACTTATTTATTTATGCATTCATTCATTTTTTCATTCACTACTTCATTTATTTATTTATTTATTATTCAGTGAGGTATGTCATTCTTTGATTCAAGTACGTATTTAAATAACCATTCAATAATTTTTTATTGTTTTGCTGAGACATACTCTTCATGCATTGCTGAGCACATGTTTTCCTTCGCAAACCAGTTCTGAGCCACAAAAAAAAAAAAAATAAATAAAAAAACCAAAAAACTTTCACTATGGCTTCACGGTGGCTGAGAGGATATGAAGCAAGGAATCAGGAAACTGAAGGTTGCGGGTTCAAATCCCTCCCGAGGCGGGGAAAAAAAAATCAACAGGAAGACACTTGGGAGTCAGACCCAAGCGTGGCCCAGCCCCATTAGAGTGTCAGGAAGTCAAAAGGGCCGAAACACTTTTTAGACGGGGATATCTCCCCCTGAAGATCCTGTGTTGCCTCGCTCTCCGAGTAAGAGAGTTGCCTATTTACGCAATGCGGTAACTATTGGCAAACTCCCAAAACATAAGTAGTGTCCACTGTAGTAAACGCAGTACGTAAATTAACGTATGATTACGCGTACTGCCACAGATCTAGAGACAACTTGGTCTTAGAGTCGGAGCACAGCGGAAAAACAGAGGATGGCACGGACGGGGTAAGGGGAAGGGGGCCGGGGGTGGGGTGAGGATGGGGATGATTAGGGCGCTGCAAACACAACGACTAGCTATGGTTTTTATTCAGGATTTCCTTTAAGCAGTATTTAGAACTCCGCTCTCATTCCGGGTAATCGCAGCTACTGCTTAATCACAGCAATTTCTACATAAACAAAGCGCTATATCTCTACGTATACGTCGCTGCATAAACGCAACTCCTTTTAATCGCAACTTTTTCCCTACTCCTAAGGAATTGCGATAAGGGGAGTCGGCTATAGATACAGAATAATTTATTTGCACTAAAGTGAAGCCTTGCACACTATATTGCCTATGGACTTGTATTAGTGGTCTTCGTCTTATTTTAAGAAAATGCGAAATCATTAGAATGTAACACAATTACATGTTGGCTTACATTTAAATGTAACTTGTTGCTGATACATCTCACCGACTGCTTCGATATGATCTCTTATGACACGCTATATATTATGACATTATGCATTGACACGTATAATTATAAATATCATTATCAGCAGTGTAACACAGCTGTGACCCGCAACTGGGGCGGATCCAGGGGAAAAATGCAGGGGAGGTGTCCTTTCCTCCTTCTCCTCCCTCCGGCCTCCTTCATCACATTACTGACCTCTCCCTGAGTTTCCAGATGAAAAAAAAAATATTGAATCTAGATGTCATAACATACATGTCCTTCCCCTTTCATAATATTTATTATTTCTATAGCTTCTTTAAACTACCAACAGTTAAAGGTGAATTTCATTAAGTAGTTTTAGAGCACTCATTATAAAAAAAAAAATCGGGTGGGACTGGGGGATGAACGGTTCACGAGCATCCGGTGAACCCCCTCCCTGGATCCGCCACTGACATAAGTGAAACTGTCCAGTATTCTCCCGCTGACGGCAGGGGCGAAGCCTATTGATATAAACATTCATAAAACGACCTACGGTTTGTCCTTACACGATCATTCATTTCCGATAGCTGTATACTGCAGGCTGTCACAACCAATGCCAAGATCACAGTACAGTAGAATTTCACAAAAAAGATCACAAACTCAACTTCCTGCTTTTAGTGTGTGTGTATGTGTGTGTGNTAATTTAGAGTTTGTGAGGTGTTCGAAATAAATGGGTTAAATTCCAGATGGCAGTTATGAGACTCAGCACCAGCGCATTACGAGCAGGGTTGGGCAGAATTGAGATCATACGAACACAGTTCGTGAACTTAAGTTCTGTTCATGTGAACTTGATCTGAGCTTAACAGCTGTTTTCGACAAAATGATTTGGATCTGAACTGCAACTATTGTGGGTCCTCGATCTGAACTTTAATTTTCTACCTACATTTCAATTCAGCTCATATGTGTCTCGAAAATTAGAACCGAATGCCAATTTCAGGAAACTGAGAGGAATTGATCTGACCTGAAAACTACTCAAGTTTCATGAAAATTAGACTTAGAAGCTAGATTTGCTCTTCTTAGGACCTCTTTACCTTAATGAACTGAACATGATTTGAACTGACTTTTTGGTGAATTTGCCCAACTATGAGTACGTGGTGTTCGAAACTATAGTCTTGCTGTAATTGCTATGAGTGTATTTCTTTTTTCCTATGTGTAACGGGGTGGAAAGGCATAATGTAGTATTACTTCTTTATGTTTTAAGGGGGAGGAATGTGAGCTTAGTCTGATAATTTTTCTGATGTTGCATATTATTTTTAGGGAAGTGTGTCATCAGGGAGTTTACCAAATTACTGTGAAATTATCAATTTTGAGAAGATAGGCCCATAAAAAAAAATCTACACTAGAAATTTCCTGCCCCTGCCGGGAATCGAACCAGGGTCTCTCAGCTTGCAAGTCTGAACGTGTTACCATTACACTACATGGACGCTAACCTCGCAGCAATTTAATATTAAACACCTACTGCCTGAATATTGTTTCATAACCTCCACGTGCAAGCCTAGTGATCACCCGTGACCCCCCCCCCCCNNNACACACACACACAAAACCCAACAAAAAACTTTCCGACTGTTCACATTTGCAACGCTGCCTCTTTGCTCTTTGACGATAGTCGCGAGCTATTATTTTCCACATCAGATCTCATACGCACGTTATGACAGAGATAACATGCGCCTAAATGCATGTAAATGCATGTTACAAAAACTTGATGTGAAGTTAGTTCATAATGTGCAATTTGATCGTAACACCTGCCAACACCAAGAAGTGCCACCTGACTCTGTTTCTCACTTTCTCATTGCCTACTCTCAGTCATTGTGCATGCACACTTATCCCGGCATCGCAAACCACAATTCCAGCAATCATTACTTCTGTGATCCACTTGTCCACAGTCAGAGGAATATGATTGGCTAATATTCTTCGTGATATTAGTTTTTATTGGCTGAGGTGGTTTTGTTTGGGTTTTTTTGGGTGGNNGGTACTTTTGGAAGCGAGATTTGATGACGCAATCACACTACTAATTTGCTTAAACCGGAAGTGGTCTTCATTCTAGTTGAAGAACTGTCTATTGATGATACAGTCTCTGTAGAAGTTGCCGAAAGAGTTACCACAGGTTACAGACCTGTAATTCTACTTTCACTATTGGGTCCTACAACATAGGGGGTACATTTGACCTCCCTTTTTCCTTCTTTTGGCATGCCCTGCTTCCAGTAATAAGGGCTTCAGGGGGCAAATTTTAATTTGATGGCAAACTGTGTCCATTTTAGTTTTTTTTGCCAGGCACTATTTAGCCCTGGGCTGGGACTGTCAGGTCAAGGGTGTGCTCAGGCGGAAGAGGAGGGGTTCGGCCTTGACCAGTGAAAAAGGTAGGGTGTGTTTACAAATAGCAACCAAGCTCAAAATTTCAATGGGCTTGCTGAGGTTAGGTCAGTCTTAAAAGTTGGGCCACAAAATGAGCTTCAATCTGATATATGTCTGGGTGAAAGCTAAAACTTTGGGTTCAGAGGGTAGCTCCAAAGGCTAATATAGCATAAATAGGATAAAAGGGCCCAGCAGCATTACAGGTCTGTAACCCATAGACAGCTCTCTCTGTGACCTAAATGCTCTTCTCTAGATTCGCTGTCAGGACCCATGATTCACAGGCATACAAGAACATTGAGATTGCCTTATCTGCCCTATGGTTAATCCGTTTCTTTTGTGATGTATAATTATTATAATCAAATCTGAGGCGCCGAATTTTTATCCCTTTATTATAGACAGGAAAGGGTGTGTGGAAAGTGATACATGTATTTTATAATGTAGGACTTGGCGAAGACATAATTATGTGAATGTGTGAGGTAACAAGAGAGAAAGAAAGAACGAACGAGAGAACGAGAGAGAGAATGAGAGAGAGAGAATGAGAGAGAGAAAGAGAGAAAGAAAGAAAGACAGAGAGAGAGAGGCGAGAGAGAGAGAGAGAGAGAGAGAGAGAGAGAGAGAGAGAGAGAGAGAGAGAGAGAGAGAGAGAGAGAAGGAGGAGGCAAGCCAGAGCAAGTCATTTTTTTAGTTCGTGTCATGATATTGTTCCTTCATTTTTATTTGCTTGGGACAATATTATGTGCTACATCACCTGTGCAATCTTTATGCCTCACAATGTTAGCTCAATCGCTTATGCTTGATTTCTATTTGCTATGTAAGACCAGCCTCGCAATAAACTAAGTGTATTGTACTATCCCTGTTCACATGAACACTACTATTGTTGTTTTTCATCCTACTTTTATAGCATCATGGAATTACCGTTGCAATGTTTATGGTAAAATCGGGTACCTTTGTCTTTACGCTGGAAGTTACCTATCAGAATGTTACTATTGACTAACTAGACAGGCTATGAGTTAAACTACGCTTGTAGTTCCATGCATTGTCCGCGGTGGCGTATAAGGTCGTATTCCATAATTAATCAGGTTATATACAAACTTTGGCATCATTTTGATCAAAATTTTCGGGGCGTTTCTGTTCATAGCTGAGAACTTGCCCATTAACAATGGGATCTCTTACCATCTAAAAAATTACATTCATTGCTTGCTGAACACTGCTGAGGTTGCATTCAGCACTGATGCACCAATATAATTTTTATGATGGTAAGAGATCCCACTGTTAATGAGCAAGTTCTCAGCTACATTTTTATGAGAAATTAGGTCACGCTTTCATGCGAAATAAAAGAGTGTATTAGTCCGAAGTGGATGAAAATAGTTTGGGTAGATTGGATAGATTATGAAGCAAGGGCCCAAGATTTGTGAATCAGATTAGTTTGCATTCTTTCCTGATTAAAATTTGCATACTCTAAATCTGAAGTTTGAGTCAGAGGTCTTCTGTGAGGAACTTTTGTTGTCAAGAAAACTAGTTCGCTTGTTTACGCCGTTCGATGTATGCGTTCGTAGCTCGAAAGGAAATGGAAGACCTATAATTTAAGCAGCATATTTAATAAGCTCATTGACTCTTGCATATTATTAAAGCAAACTAGAAAATTGTGGGACTTCATGTAAGTGACCGCAGAGAAAACAATTTACTGGCTATAAAGAGGCAAATCGGATTAAGTTTGTGTAACGCAAAATAACGATTTATATGTGGAATGCAACGATGTCCCACAACGCGAATGATATGTATATGAGGTATTGTAAAAGTAAAATACCAACAAACGCAATTTACGCCAGCTGTTGTGCGTTTTACGATGGCACCGCGGTCCCAAATATACTCAAGAACACTTGATGAACGTACCGTATTACCTGGAGTAACCTCTAGACTATCTGAAAATGGGAACAGGACACCTCTTGGTGCCTCAGGTACGATGTCTCCGCCAAAGCCCCGAAGGAACTAAGTGGAAGAAAACTGAAACTGATCTATANGTGTCCCAGACACTATAGATGTGTATAAGAGACAGGTTAGAAGCTCTTATGCTTATGCTTGCTAGCGGGTTTTTAAATGTTTTGAAATGAAAGTTATTGACATTTTTTCTATAACGGTGAGTGGTCCAGTTTTGTGGTTTGGTTGGAGTGGTTGTGATTTCTACGAGGTCTTAAGAAGATAAACAAGGTTAAATAATATACCCATTCTTTTCCAGTATAGTAGGTCTGCCATTCGTGCTTTTATTGTTGTTGTTGTTATTATTGTTGTTGTTGTTGGTCTGTTTTTGTTTGTTGTTGAAAATATTTACATTTTACCTTTAAAACTACACTGAGGCTGAAGTAAAGACAGAGAGATGATGGGCCTAAGCCTCACTAGCGGCTGACAACACTGTAGTGTACGAGTAAAAACCATGCATATGAACTGGGATCCTGTGTTCTGAGGAGAATGAGGTTTTAAAACGATGAAATGTCATAACTTATTTCATATTCCACTTTTGACTCCACTTAATGCCATTGAGCCTTCCGTGTGTGCAACTTCTTCAGAGCACAGTTGACTCTGTAGAAGCATAGAGTGCGTCGTGATCCAGCAGGGGTGAGACTAAATGGCGGTGAATGACATCGACCTTTTATTTGCTATCTGAAACATGTTGCAGTTAAGCAAAAGATGCGAGTAAGCGGATTGTGATGAAAGTTTTAGCTGTAGATTACTGTGAATAATTTTCGTGTGCAAAACACAGCGAAGCATGGAGACTGTGAACCTTGAGGCAAAAGTGTTCAATTTCATGTGACACTGAAATGTAGAACAAATTCCCTATGGCGGAAGTTGCAGTAATTTGATACAAAAACAATGAACCCTGGGGGTCTCTCGTGTACTTAAATTAAACAAAAGAATATTTATAGCTGCGAGATGTGTCTCCTAGACCACACTTTTATTTGATACAGGAGATCAAATTCTCTGGCTTTAATAAACATCAGTCAAATTATCTGGAACATACATGCAAAAACTTCACCGAACCGTTGGTAAAATGATGACAGCGCTAACTTACAGCTCATATTTTTTATCTAGTGTCCCATTTAGTAAGATTTGTTTCGGCTGAAGAATGTCGTAGGTTATGATTTAATATTGGTGGAAGTGACGGGTGTCCATGTTTGTATATTCGGTATTCAGCTTAAAGCCTAGACTATCCACGGCCTAGACTATCTATTAAGAGAAAGTGAAAGGCCTAATTATTAGTAGCCTGATTCACTGTCAATGTTTTCAAAATCTAATTGGGTTTGGGGTATTACTCCATGTGTTAAAATTAGGAGGACGAGTTAAGGAATATGAGNTTTATTAAGTTGATAAGTTATTAAGAGGTGTAAAACCTTATAAAGCCAACAGTGGAAAAAAGCATTGGCATCTTCATGCTTTAAAGTCTCCAAGAGCGGGTAACCATTCATTGCGCTCAGTCTACCGCTTTTTGCTCTCTGACACAATTTTTAAGCGTTCTTCTTCATGACACGAGGAGAAAACGTGTCTACAAAATTTCTGAAACAATGGAAAAGTAAGGCTTTCATCATGACATTGACTTTAGTGACTGTTTCCTCCGCGAGATGGACAAGAGAGAGACAAAAAGAAATGCCATATTTATGCGTATGAAGACTGGGAGCAATGCAACTATTTCAAAACGTATGGTGAAAACACAGTTTGTTTAATGTCATACGGTCCAGTCATTACAATATGCACAATGAGGAGAAAAATATCCATAAATAAATCAAAGTAGAAAAGTTTATTGCATCAATCATCATATTAAAAAGGGCGATCAAGAGGAAGCTGAGATAAGAAATGAATGATGACACGTGATAAATTTCATACAGATTGGAAAGAGAGGACACACAGGGGTTGATGCCTGGAGGGGTTAATTTCGTCCACTTTTATAACATGGAACATTTGCCATCTCATAAATAACACGACAGGACAGGCAGGACACGTCCTGCTATCTGCTTTGTCCTCATGTAACTGATAACTGCGTTCCCTTGCGCCATGACTGCATGGACGATTAGAATATTAAGTGATGAACATGAGATCACTTCTGAGTACCATGACTGACTGGAAGGGTGATGAAAGCTCATAAAAGATTTATGTCCATGTTGAAACGCGAGCTGTTGTTTGGGATGAATCTCTAAGCTATGTCTTTCAAATGAAAAGGGGCAAATAATTTTTACTAACCCCCCACCCAATAAAAGAACAACAGAAATAAAAAGACCACAAGCTTGTGAAAATATACTTGTCCGTGTGATGAAACAAAGAGGCCTTTTTTGTGGACTTTCTGTGGCCTGTCATTTTGTTTTTGTAGACTTTTTATGGCTTGTCAGAAAACTTCCATAAAGTAATACAGAATAACCGAATTCTCTGCTGAAAAAAAATGTTGACAGAATGCAACAATCTCCATAGGTCATCATGATCAGGGCTGCCCTGATGCATTAAATACTGGATGATTTTACAATGTTTGCTGACATGAATGGACCATAAGTATAAAGTCACCGATGCCTGTAGTACATGGTGTCTAAGAGGAAAGCAAATAAATAATATCGACAGAAAATACATTTATCATTGAAGACTTTGACATACAGCACAGTACACTTCTACTATGCACGAAAATAAATTATCACTGCTGTTGATCTAACTATTGCTGATCGACATAATTATATGCACTGCTCATTGACATATACTCGGGTGGCCACAAAAAAAAAAAGTTTACAACTTCGACATTCAAATACTATACAGATAAAATCTCGCCTGCATTATTATGTAGATACTGTCTGCTGATGCTGCAGATTTCAACATCTAGGTGCTGTGGTCACAGGTGGAAAATAAAATAATTATGAGCAAGTAAAAATACATGTCCGTAACAATAAAGTGTGCGTCTAAATACATTGGCCACGGCACTGGACATTTTGACACATGCTTTCAATTTCTTTGTTGTTACGACGCTCAGTGAAACTTACAACAATTATACATTATATCTATTCGTTAATGTGTGTAAAGTTTCATTCCACTGTCATTGTAATTCTTGAAGTTATTAGACTTTGAATTACATAAACTTTACTCTTGGCCACCCGATAAATATCTCATGGGTACAATGTCGAAGAAATCATCGGAGTGAAAGGATCAAAGGATAGGCACCTCTTTCTGACAGGGCCATACCATCAAAAGGCCACAACAACCGGACAATGTGTACTGGCAAGTTCTTGGTATATATCACAGCATGAGCCTAATCCAACTCATATAGAACAGAAAGCCATGGCTCTCAGGTATGATTGTCAACCTGTCGTCATTCAAGGAAGCCTTCCAAAGTACCCTTTCAAGTACAGCTACATTAATTTCCTGCCCCCCCCCCCCCCCCCCCCCCCCCCCCCCNCCCCCCCCCCCCTCCGCTTCCCCCATACAAATAAAACTGCCCTAAGTAAGGTGACATGACGATGGTCAGTGGTCCTCGAAGTCGATAACAGAGGAAGACCAGCTCGACCTGAAATGCCCAAACTTTTCTGTAGCTCTTATTAAAAATAGCAACAAAGACATAGAGGATTTGCTAACAGATTAGTAGTCGTTAAAATAAGATGAAATCAAATAAACAGATAATGTGCTGTTGTTTACAGTCATAAAATGCAACATTTTAGAACATCGAAATGATAATTTAAACAAAATGAAAAATCTAGACATAGACTATATCACGAAATAACCTTTCAGGCATACGGGAAGTTGTAGATATATTTTACTTATAACTGTTAGAGAAGAGTATATTCATAATATGATAAATAAATCACGAATACTGACGGATGTAAAGCTGATTTTTGTTTGATGACTTCGAATGTCAAATCGGAATTTGCACAGCCGTAGATATCACTATTCAGCTCTCTCTATACAAAACGCACAGCCATGATAGGTATAGACTCTTTCAAATATCGAACATGCTTATGACAACATAGTCTATTCGTGCGGACAATGGACGAGATTTCTTTCGTAAATTTCAAGTACTGTAATACTCGTAACATAGATCATCACAGAAGACTTGTTCAGTAGCAGCGGAGTTCAAGTAAAAATACATACAGCAGTCTCGTGAGAATGATATAAAGTCTTGATGTCACGTAATACAGTACGAAGACTTTATGTATAAAATATTGTAAGGATGAGATCCTTATTTACATATTCATGAAGGAGGTCTACATTTGCATTTATCTGAATTGTCTGTTGAGGAGAATTTGGTGGTACGTACATACTATTAAAGTGTTCTCTGCAACGACTGTTGGATCGACGGTCCAAATTTAGATACTTTGGTTTTACTATACAAACAAAAACACAAACAACAACAACAACAACAACAACAACAACAACAACAACAACAACAACAACGATGACAACAACAACAATAACTATATCATCAACAACAGGAGCAGCAATTGCCATAGCAAAATGCCAGATTAAGTTCTATAGACTGAGGGGACCATTCTCTTACTACTTGTAAGTCTGCATGGATATCCGACTTTATCGGTTGCTTAGTAAATTCTACTGATCTTACAATGTCTGCCGGGTACCAGATCAAAAAAATCTGCAGTATGTTCCCATACCAATAAATAATATGTAGCTGAAGCACATAGGCCTACATAGAGGTCTCGCTATGACCCGATACTGCTCGCTTGTTTAATCCTTTGCTAAAGACCTAGCGCGCATTGTCACATACACTATGCTGACAGAATAGACAAGCTAATCAGGCACTCGTTGGCACAATAAAGAGAAAGCAGTACACTTTTGTCTATCAACTTGAAGGCAAAAGTCTGTCTCTTGGCATTTTGTCAAGGGGAGCATCGGAGCTTTTCTGTATATTCCTCTTTATGATTTCTGAAAAAAAAAAAACAACTTTACACTAGTTGATCCTGTCCTCGTTCTGTAGCTATCATTTACTACAGGGGTTCCCAACCTAAGAGTAGGTGTACCTCTTGGGGGTAAATCATGTAAATTCTGGGAAGGGGGTGTAGACTTTATGAACAAAAATACGATTTATTGTATGACCTTATGTTATTTGATATATTGGCCAGGAGAATGATTTTTAACAGAAGTTCAGAAGGTTGCCTGATGGCATCAAGAGGTACACCAGTACAGAAAGATTGGGAATCCCCTGGTAACCCCGTGGTTAACATAAATAATATGGTGCTGTTCCTTGAAATCTGTGGCTGTATTGTCTTGTCCTGAGAATATATTATAGTTCATGTCCTATACACGTATGTTATCAAAAGAGATTTAAGCCAAAAGCCTGAAAACAGCTGCAAAGATGGCTACAAAGAGAGAAGTGGTGGAAAAGATGCTACTGGCCGAGCCATGACACGTGACGTCTGTGCTGATCTGTTGTGTCCGAGCATTGAACCAGTCGATGGCTGTCTGGTCACCATCCAGCAAAGACAGGATCTCTGTCCTAGTATTGGCGTTGTACTCGTTCAGCCATTCCACCTGCAAAGACATCAAACAATCTCATTAGAGGTTCCAACTAATCGGGAGGACGTTTTATATGCTCATGCGCGACTACCGCGCTGGCGAAATGAGAGAAGATTTTAGACGCTAATTAGAAATTTGAAATCTTTTGCGGTACACCGGAAATAGGAGCTGGGCAAAACGGTAGCCACCGCGCCATCATCGGTTTCAAATTTGTTAGTGGAACGGTTTATCACCGATATTGTATTATAGGAGGACGTGGCAAGAATCCACGAAGTTATGTATGCTAATAGTTGACGCAAAAATGTAAATATACGAAGCTGGAATAATGAAACTTCAGTGGAAGATTGACGAGTCTCTGCAGCCAAAACATCTCCCAGGACTCAAATTCCAGTTGATCTCCGATAACGCGCCTACTCTTCGGGCCCGGGGCACTTAACTGAGGTTGAGTTAACAGAAGTTTTGTGTTATTCAGATTGCTTCTTATAAGTAACAAAATAGTCGGGACTTTTGAATGGAAGTATGCTAAGCAGGGATTTGTGTAGGCCATGCTTGGGTTACCACGGTTCACTGTATTTTGAGAAAGACTAGCATGCTTCTACCTGTGTCTGCGCACCTAAGCCTAATGTTTTACCGACCTTCCAGAATCTATATTCTTGAAGATGGAATTGAGATAAATGTTCTTACAGAAGATGACAATGTTATCTCTCTAGATGAAAAATATAGATTATTAACAGAAAAATAGCCCAGGTGCGCAGAGACCAGTCATGCGCGGGCATAGGTCAAACGACTGTATACTGACCTGTTTGGCGTTCATGATGGAGTAGTCGATGAGATTTGGCTCGAAAGGCACGAAGGTGATAGGCTTGAATTCATAGAACTGCTCCCCGGCGGTGGAGTACTGAAATTCAAGATGGAACAACTGAGTTCAGATTGAAGACTGCAGAGGAGTCAAGAGGAAATTAGCCAATTCCTAGGCACATACAGATAACATAATTACTATTGATATCACCGAGGTTGGACTTACTGCTAAGGATATTAAAGTTTTTAAGTTTTGGGTTTTTTTTTGTTTAGGTCCCTTCCAAAATGCCTAGTGACCTTTGCTGTGGCATGTTCTAATGCATTTGTCACTTCTCTGGTCAGTTTAGGTAAAGTTAAAGCAGCACTATCTGGGGTCAGGGCTTAGAAAGAGATAGGATCTGCTAATGAGTTAACCTTTCTTCTCTGGAAATAACCTGAGGGCAACCACTGGGTTTTCACGGGGATGGGTCAAACGAAGAGACACAGCCACAAACTTTACTTGTCATGGACTATTGAAAGTAATTTATTTCATTAACTCAGATGTTCATCTTCAATACCGGTCAGTGGAATTGACCAGAGAAAATTAAGGCTGGCGTTATCGAGGTCGACAATGCATAGTAACATTCTAACAAAAAGATTTGCGCGTTTTAAGCCTGTTTGAATTTGAAATAAAGTACCAGGCTAGGTTTCATTTTTCATTCTCCTCTGCGAGGCTGAAGTTTCGTTATGGCAAGTGGTAATATATTCCATCATAGTGGCCAACTATAATAATTGTATTAAATACATGCAAACCTACCTTAGGAGTAATGGGGTTGACCATGACAATTGTCTCTAGTCTGATTCCAAACGCTCCGTCCTCATAGTATCCTGGCTCTGTAGACGAGAAAGGTTAAGGAGTTAGGTCTGCCGTAATTAATAGCCTGCTTGGCACATTGTTTTAAAACATTCTACCATGATAACTAAGGAATGTCACAGCAGCCTCTGTATTATATTATATCGTGCAGGAGAATCCAGAGTTGCATAACTTTTATAAGATAAGGTTGCTGGTAATTCTTTCCTCTCCCTATAAGAGATCCTGCAGAAGAAGAAAGAGAGAGAGAGAGAGAGAGAGAGAGAGAGAGAGAGAGAGAGAGAGAGAGAGAGAGAGAGAGAGAGAGAGAGTAACTATATTTAGTGAAGAGCGGAAATGTTAGAGCTTACATGGAACAAGTTGATGAGGCACCAACGGGACAAAATAGAGGAACAGCTATCTCCCTGCTATAAACAAAAGGAGATGATAGCAAAATAAAGTAGACTACAAGTTTGTTTAGGGACGGATCCAGGTATATTTTCGTGAAGGGGGAAGCTAAAATAATGTGCGGCAAAGTTCTCACGATCACTCAGCTTTGAGAACAATGTGGGGAGGGGGGAAGGAGAGGGCGCCCGAGGCAGCGGAAGCTTGCTATTGCCAAAATATTCAAACAAAGAAAGCAAGAAAAGCAATTTGGGGCCATTTGGAGCTGAAATTAGGTGAAACTTTCCATCAAAATTTTAGAAAATCTATGCTCTTTAAAGGACCTTGGTTCCCTCCTCCCCTTCCTTTGTTTTTTTTCCATCCCCTCTCCCTGCTCCCCTAGAAGCGCGGGGCCCTGAGCACTTGCCCATGGTACCCCTGCCTACATTACATCCGCCACAGAATTAATGTGTTCTCACCATCAGAGAAGTACTGATATTCTGTGAGAGGCTCGTCGCTTGGGTTAATCTCCGTCACCAGTCGAATACGTCCTGGACCTTCAGAGGAGAAAAAGAGTAGAGGTCAGTTTACCGAGACAATCAAGCTAGAACCAGGAACGGCTTCAACAATGGACATCAACGGTTATTACCTTTTCGAAAATGAGACAACAAAAGTAATATTTATGGTCATCAAACGGCTCATTATTAATGAAATATTTTAATCTTTTTTGAAATTTTTAATCTTAACACTTATTTGTCTCGCTTCAATAAGTCAAACTTCCAGTAAAACAGATGAACGCAGGCTTTCTCCCGTAAACTGACGAAGTCTGTAGAAAGTTAGTATAGAATGATAGTGCATACCTCTATGTATAATTGACTAGTAAAGTTGCCATTAAGTGGAGGTCACGGTGTCATATCCTGGGACGAAAATATGCGGATGTCACGAATGAGACATTTCCGATCAAGGACGACAACTCATGATAATATAAAGATCCCAGAAAGGGACATGAATTATCTTCCACCGTTGTCATTGCAAAAAAAAAATACAGAGGAGAATCGAATCCGAAACGGAATGAAAACTGGTACAATCAGCTCCGCTTAACTGAATTCCTGTTATCGCACTTTTCGCTTGATTGAAATAATTTTCAAAAAGTGAATTTCTATGATCGGTATACAGCACTGCCACTGAACTGCATACTCCATTTCATCGAAGTTTTTCCCGTGATCCTATGGAGTTGTAGATAACCAAGTCGGCTGTACTTCCCGTCGGTGTGTTACAAGCTGTTCATAAGATGTTATAAGCAGTACATACAATGTTACAGGCTGTACATGAGGCGTTACGGGCAATACCTAAGAAGTTACAAGCTGCGCATAAGATGTTATAAGCTGCATAATAAGATGTTACAAGCTGTATAATAAGATGTTACTAGCTATACACGAGATATTTCAGTCTGCACGTAAGATGTTACAGTCTCTACATAAGATATTACAAATTGTTCACAAGATGTTACAAGCTGTATATAAAACATTACAAGCTGAACACAAGACTACATATCACCTTCGTGAACACTGAGGTAGGCACCAATACCATGGCCTGTACCATGTCTGTACACAAGACCCGCATCCCACAAGGCCGAACGGGCAATGGCGTCTATTTGGCGGCCTGAAGAAATGGTAAGCAGAAAAGGTGAGGCTGATAAATTCCAAGAAGAACAACAGAATGTGGCCACCGCAGCTTAGAAAAAAAACAACAACTAGATCTAATTTTTAGGTGGGTTTGGAAATTCGCTCCTTAGAGGCCTATTCATTTACACTTTATAAGCATGGACACAACCGCTCCACCAAGCTCTATAAGGCTTAGAGAGATGTTTTTCTTTTAAAGAAAAAAAAATCTTTTTTTGTTTTTGTTTTTGTGTCTGTATCACACTATAATGAAAATGCACCTGCAGCCAAAAGGGTAAAGATCGTTTCATCCATCAAGGCGATTTTGTTGGGATTGTAGTGAATATGAGTTCTTTTGGGGAGTCGAGACCGATTTCACACTTGAGGGATAAAGTAAGCATGGAACAGTGATCGGCTAGTAAAGATGTTTAGTATAGATCTAGATCTGTCTACATTTAAAATGGAAAAGTCAACCCACCATAAAGTTGCTCTGGCCATTTCAGGAGCGCCAGGTTTATTGCTGACATCAACACGCGAGTGTAACACTCCTGTATGAGAGAAAAAACAAACAATAGTTTAATATTCAGAAGGATATTAAATGAAAGAAGTATTAAAACATTGTACAAGTTGGCCACTTCATCGGTCCGATTAAGCAAGCCTTTGTGCTTAACTGCAGCATTTTCCACAGCGCTAAACATTCACACATATTGCATAACCAAAGTTTTTTTTTAGTTGCGTCTCTGTCCTCATGCTTTATCTACAACATTTGCTTATATGTATGCGCAGCATACCTGTGCTAATAAAGTTATTGATATTGTTAATGTTATTGCCGCGCCCCTATGGAGCGACAATTAAGCCAGATCGACCGTATTACAACAGTGAATGCTAAACCACTTTATCACATGGGGCATACAAGTGTTTTTAACCTATAGAGGGAGGCAGCAGCATCTGCCTTTGCTCTCTCCACCTTCTAGTGTCTTAACAAAGGTTCAATAAGGTTTCACAAGGTTAATATTCCAAAAAGTAAACCAAAGGGTGGGGTGAGGGGAGGGGGTAGATCACGAGGTGGTTTGTAAGCACACATAACTAAAAACTACAAATGACTGGGCAGTTCAAACATCTCACCAAAACTTACAGTAGACAATAAATCAATATACAAGTCAATCAGTTGGCTCATTCGATAACCAACCAACCAACCAACCAACCAACCAACCAACCAACCAAAACCAACCAACCAACCAACCAACCAACCAACCAACCAACCAACCAACCAACCAACCAGTCGGTCAGTCAGTCAGTCAGTCAGTCAGTCAGTCAGTCAGTCAACCAGCCAACCAGCCAGCCAGCCAGCCAACCAACCAACCAACCAATCAACCAAGCCGTCAATCAATTGTAATTACAATTGCCACTTTCGATTTCCCTCACTGTCTTAGAATATTTTGAGTCTACAATAAAAGAGTGGAGAGGGCTTAAAGATTTACTTCCTTTGGCTGCCACAGTTTCATTTCTGTTCCTGTAATTATTGTTTTGGGATAGGCTACTTCGGGTGGTGGCAAAAAAAATATCAACGGCAAAATGACTAGAGAAATGGTTAAGTACCGAAACTTACCTTCTGATAATCTGATGGCGTGCCGTAGTGCATGGTTCTAGTCACATCTGTTGTCCCATCTCTGTCAGACAAGACAACGTAAAAGCACATATATATTATATAGATTTACTTGTATTTTGGTCAACTGCAATTCTAAGAATCTGAGAAATATCTAACTCCTATAGCTGGTTTGTTTAGTGTGTAAACTGAGAAGAGACAATTTGTTCCGAGAAGATTGATTTATTGAGTTTAGCTGATTGATTCTTTCATTCACTCTCCCTTTTTCTCTCAATCCTTGCTACTGTTCTTTCCTCCCTCCTTCTTCCTCGTATTTTAAAATCTCTTGCCGCCTCAGTTTATGTAGCCTGTCGTTGATACATCGTTGAAAAATTGTGAAAGGTCTCCCATTAGCCTACTGCACAATTATTAAAGACCTTGTCATGCAAGAAGGCTACAACCGGAGGAATATAATCTAAAACATTCAAATTTGGTTTTTTTTTTCAGTGTAAGAATTTGTCTACTGATTGACTGCGTTTTCCAGGCCTGTCCTGAAATGAATTATAGTCCAAATTTTAAACGCCCAGAGGGACAGTGAAGCAAAAAAACCATATTACATTAAGCTTCGCTACATCTTTTCATAGCGCCAAATTCCACTGCCAAATCCCACTCTAGTGTGTTAGATGGCATCTCGCGTATTTTCAATGAAAAAGAAAAACTGATAGGCCGCCTTCCCTAAACTGTAAACATGATTTAAGCCATCTATCAAATCGTCCTGCTCATTCCACATTTGCCCTAGTTTTTTACTTTTCAAATGCTTTGAATTGTTTCTACTATTTTGGTCTTCTCGATTCATCTTTTTTATTTATTAAAACCCACACACACACACACACACACACACACACACACACACACACACACACACACACATACATTAAAGTTGGTTTTTTTTGGCGAAGTATTCTCAATTTTCAAACTACCCAACATCCACCACATTATTTTGCCCGGGCAGAGAACTCAGAATACTAGGTTTTCTCAAAACCTCAAAACGTGACATAGCAGATGAGAAATTAAATGAGCTTAACACAGTGAGTCAGGAAGAGGCGCATAGGCAGTAACAAACTCACAGGTACTGGCCACCGGAGTCCAGAAGGTAGAAACCGGTAGTGGAGATTTGCTTGTCAGTTGTGTTGCTGGGACGGTAGTGAATGATGGCACCATTTGACCCGAAGGCTGAGATGGTCTCGAAGCTGAGTCCTCTGTTGTAATCGAGCTCACTAGGCAAAGCAACAGAGAAAGAAAGCATTACCTGGACGAATGATCACAAAAACAATTCAGACCTTCATAGTAAAACAACAAGAAGAACAACAGCAGCAGCAGCAACAACAACAACATCATCAACAACAACAACAACAACAACAACAACAACAACAACAACAACAACAACAACAACAACAACAACAACAACCATAACCACAACAACAACAACATTTTTTTAATACTGTATATGTTATTAATTGCATCTTAAACATAACCAAATTCCACATACCACCACAATAACGTGTTCAAATCTGTACTCTGTTTAAGACCACTAGAGCACAGGCAAGTGTGAGCAGAAATGAGATCATATGAACGCAATTCGTGAACTTCAGTTCACTTCACGTGAATTGATCTGAGCTTACTAGCTATATTGAACGAACGGATTTGGATTAAACTGTAGCTATGTTCGGGTGCTTGATCTGAACTTTAATTTTCTGCCTCATTCTACACCAAGAGGGACATATCTGATCTGATATAAAAATTACTTACTTTTCAGGGAACTGAGCTAAACTTTTCCCTTAGTGATTTGAACTCGATTTGAACTGGCTTTTTCTTTGAACTTGTTAAGCCCTAAACACAGTCTATACCTTTGTCACAGACAGATAGAATCATTTTCACCATTGCACCATTTTGTCAATTTTACAGCAAGCTTGAAATAGATTGTTGATATCACTCTTGCCCACCATTTTTCGTTATATATATAGTAAATGAAAAAAAGGATAACAGCCTCTCATGAAAAGATCCAAAATCACGTCACTTTCTAGTAACCAGGGCTACGTTTGTTTGTTTCCTGCAATTTGACAAAATGGGAAGCCATACCCCTTCCTTATCAAAGAAAGTACCACTCTAGGCAAGCCAAGAAGGCTGCGACTAATGCGGAAGCGACAGGAAACAATGCAATGACTTGCAAGTGGTGTTTGCTGTACTTATATCTTTGCCTCATTCCTTAGCATACAGGCCACCATTGATTCTTTCCACATCCTCCTCCAAGACAAAGCCGTTAATAAAATGTTCCACTGACAAATCTGAAACCATGGATGGTTGCTGCGATGTTGCTGAGCTAGACGACGCATTTCTAACAAACCAATAGTAGGTGTGCCCTTTCCTCAATGTGACTGGCGCGCACCAACCACAAGCGTATCCTTTGCTAAGAACTACCCACAGAAAACAAAGAGGGGATGTGGCTTCCCATTATGTCAAAGAGCATGGACCTTTACAAATGCAGCCCTGTAAGTTTTTAATCTAATTAGTGAATCTAAGGACGATCAACTTACAGCCTTCTTCTATCAATCTCAGCACCAGCGCTAACCTCCGTCCAGCGGTTGCCTGCCTTGATCTGAGAAAACACGACGAAGCAAATGGCAGAGAAATCCAGTGATATACTATATATAAGCTCCTGCAGTGAAACCCGACATTATGTACACATTATTTCAATCGACTCCGCTTAATCGCAATCCACTTTATCGCAATTTTTGTTTAATGACATCATTCTTTATAAAAACCTTTTGGATAATCAAAATTTCCCTTACTCGCAATTTTTTCAATGCTTTCGATTTGCTTGTAAGTGTAATAGTCTGTCCACAGGCTAAGTAATGTACAATGTCAGGTTCACAGTTCCCTTCAATTAAAGTGCCCATTAAGATAAACTCTAATGCAAAATTTCAAAGTAAGGCAAATAACTTATATTAGCTACTGTGTAGCACACGCAGTCTAGATGACCAGGGATATATCTCTTGGAATAGGAGCTTGCCGTCTCTTTCATTTATATCAGGACGTGAATGGTTGTTAGGGTGTCTCTTCTCCCTAAATATTATCGAATAAGGGTAAATGACAGCTTACCTCTTTGTCCAAGTATGCCAAGAATTTGATAAGAGCCGCAGAGTCTCTGTTCTGTTGATCATTGTATAAATAAAAGAAGCCTTAAGATGATGATAATGATAATATGATGATGATGATGATGATATTGGGAAACATTTCATCACTACTACAGTGCAATATACAAGTAAAACTTCAGCGTCCACAGGGTAAGAAATCCAAATTTTTCAAAGCCAGTTTTTTCAGGGATAGACCGAAAATAACAATGGTGCTGCTGATGAAGATGATAATAATAATAATGATGATGATGATGATGATGATGATGTGTGCCACAATGAAAAAAGTGACGACTGTAACGTTCGGGCATAGTCCCAGTATGTTCATCACTTTGTGGGTGGTGTGGAGTGTGGCCTGGACCTTCTTTGTGAGATAACCACGACCACCACCACCGAAAACAACAACAATAACAACAACAACAACAACAACAACAACAACAACAACAACAACAACAACAACAACAAGAAGACTTTCCTCTTCCGGTACCATGCCGACTAGCATTCATAATACACGGCAGGACGCCTTGAAAAAATCTGAAATGTCTTCAGAAATTGGCTTGGCACAATTAGCAAATATGAGTAGAAATACAAGGGACTCACATAAGCTCTCTGCATGCCTGTCCTCTCCACTGAGTTTTTCTTGGACTTGTCCAGAGCGAGGGGTGACTTGTCGATAATGCGATTGTTCTGAAGATGAGAATATCATATTACTTAGACAGCCTCACAAAATAAAAGCATGGGCAAGGCGTAAGGACACATTCTTAGAAACGTAAAAGAGTTTGAATATACATGTACAAATAGTACAGGTCCATCTACAGCTGACAACGCAGAAATCGGTAAGAGTGCCACTGCTAGCTATGATCTGTTTCCTTTACGCAGCTCACTCTTAGGCAGCTAAATAACCTTCTGAACGTGGCACATTATATTATATATTATATATTAATTATATTATATTATATTATATTATATTATATTATATTATATTATATTATAAGTGTTATATACTATTATATTTTTTATTACATTATATCACATTACATTACATTGCCAAGCAGTAGACATATCTGTTATGCTTCGCAATTCTGAGCTCCCTCCACAGCTCCCCACCTTCTCCCCCCC
>JAWQUT010000131.1:1287344-1305842 GCA_033807755.1 Ellobium chinense | reverse complement strand
AAGTGTAGTTTGTAGGATACAATGTACTTACGACCACAACAGAGTAAACTGCATAGTTCGCATTATAGGTGATCCACACGGCTCCCGTATTGGACACACTGGTCAGAGCAGCTTCCACATCAGCCTGGACGTATTCGAGCACCTGTATAAGCAAAAAGCAGGATAGGTCTCTTTAACAAAGAGTGGAAATAACGCTTAGTATAAATACCAAAGTTCATCTAAAATGAACACATACTATTATATCAAATTAAGCCATCTTCTAACACGTAAGATTTCACTTTAATGGGTGTAGACCTTGCTTACTATATCTCTTACCCACCAAGCTCTTTTCTTTGCCGTTTCGTGGCGCAATCACCCCCATCCCTCACACAAACACACACACACACACACACACACACACACACACACACACACACACACACACACACACACACACATACACACACATACACATACAAACAAACAAACACACACAATAAATTTCATTCGATTTTCAGTTCCATGACTTAAGCTTGACAAAGCTTCGCTAGCCATTTTTTTTTCTTTCAACGGCTGGCCATATCTTGCCCTGGTGCCAGCTGTTGGACAGCTATGGTCTAGGGCATGATGCAGGAATATTCATAATCTTCACGAGAGGTATGAGGTATGCACGATTTTACCGATTGTATTAACAAGAATGTCGACCTATCTATAAAAAAAATCACCTGCATTCAATACCTGTCACCTGAAACAAAAAGGACAGATTGCTTGGTACTAAGCAAATAATTCGGCACGCTCATTCCACATTTCGCCTAAGTCATTTTTTTGAGGCTTTGAGAAATCAAACGCCCTCAACCTGTTGCTCAGAGCAAAGCAAAGCAAAGCAAAGCAAAGCAATGAGGCAGGTCTGATTTAGCGTGTAAAAAAATTTGGATATAATAACGAGTCTAAACTACATTTGTTTTGATTAAAAAAAAGAAGATAAATGGAAGATCACAGTAATATAAACAACTCAGATCATCAAAACATGACTTGGGCGAACGTGGAATGACTGTGTCGAATAGCCTTTTTTTTTCTGCTGGAGACACTCTCAAAGAAAAGTAACAACTGATGATGACACCTGATGAAACAACTTGAAAATGACATTATCAGCTGTCAGTGTTCTATGCCAAATGTCGGGAAAGGAATGCTGTTACTTGCATACTTTCTCGTCAAAACTCCTATCTATAAAGACAACATTTGCATTCAATATTTGTCACCTAAAATGAAAAGGACAGTCTGCTTGATACTAAGCAAATACAGCCGTTTTTTGTGTGTGCAGGAGACAGTATCATAGAACATTGACAGCTGATGATGACATCTGAGAGAACAACTCCAAGATGTCGTTATCAGCTGTCTGTATTCTATGACCATGTCGAGAAAGGAATACTGTTATTTGCATTCCATCACCTATCTGTTTACTTCTCGTCAAAAAAGTTCTAAACCCCCAGGCCATTTTTTTTTCCAGAGTATTATGCTGATTTTGCCTACCTCCACACATGTACTAGTCGCACCCGTGCAGGATCCTGTGTTAGATGTTCCCAAATGAGCAGCCAGAGTGACAGTGGTGTCACGGTCAGTGGGCGTGGCAGTGAGTCTGTTGTTCTTGTCCAGGATGTACAGTCTGAGATTGAAATTAACAGCTCTAAGACATCATGTGATGCAAATGTGAGCAGTCGGCAAGTGTGTTGTGGCCACAGGTTCGCACGTGGAAGTTAAGGACCGATTCAGGCAGTAGGTATTTAAGATTTAAATTGCCGTGAAGCTAGCGTCCCTATAGCGTAGTGATAACACGTTCAGACTTGCAAGCTGAGAGACTCTGGTTCGATCCCCGACAGGGACAGAAATTTTCTAGCGTAGGTTTTTTTCGGCCCTTCTCAAAATTGATCATTCACAGTAATTTGGTAAAATCCCTGGTGACACACTTCCTTAAAATAATATGTAACATCTGAGAAATTATCAGATTAAGCTCACCTTCCGCCCCCTTAAATATAAGAGAAAGAATACTATACTGCTTTGCCTTTCCACCCGGTTACACAAAGATACGTAATGGCATACAACGAAGGGGCATCAATGATCCAACGCAAATTGCTATTTTTTTCTTTGATGATTCGCTGTCTCGAGATGGCACTCAAAACTCTCTTTAAAACCCCGTGTACCAGTTGTAACTAATATGTGTTTCCCTACCATTATGCTAGATATATGTAACAGTAGAAATATCAAGCAACCACAATCTGCATGTAAAAGACTACTGCAGTAGAACAGTTGCATCCGCTGCTGTGTTGCTATTACAGGTCAAGTATATTGGAGAGCTCTCTTTTGAGAACGACTAAATCCCTCAGCTATCTGTACATCCGGTGAGTATGATAAATACATGTAGAGCGGTCCTTTGTAGTTGATTAATCTTTTTTGGTCTGTCTACCTTCGAGTCCTTCCAGACAAGGACAGCTGCTTTGATGAGCTCAGCCGCTATGTGCGAGAAACATTGTTCTTGTTGTCAAACCTACACTTCTGTCACCACTCTTTGGTTGCTGGTAAGACTTCACTACAGTGCAATTGTTCTGTTATTAACGATGTGACTTGGATTAGTGTTGTAACCAGGACAACTTTTTGCAGGGCTCTAGGGCTATAAATGCCCCAGGGTCCATCTATAGAGGAACAGTGACAAAACAGCCCTCATTTATCCTTGAAAGACACAGGGGTTTTGGATCCTCTGAGAAAATCAGGGCGGGCCAGGGCCTAGGACTATTCACCTTTCCGAATCAATCAATCAGGTAAACTATTCCGCATTTGTCAAGCCCTTAGAGTGTGGTTTGAAAGACTAAGTGACTAAGCAATGTTTACGGTTATTAGGAACAAGGCTAACACCCCATTTTACAAATGGGCAGGCAGGCAACGCACCAGCGGTGGAAGAATACCTAGCGCACCGAAAGGCATCATAGACGAATGCATTAGACTCCGTGAAAAAGTTGGACGATTGGCGAATCGGGCGGATTGAAAAGATCTATCGGAGATAACACATTCTTTTTTTTTTAAAGGTAAATAAAATAAAGAGGACTAATGGGTATAGTTACCTTTCGTGTATATTTCTACGAATTTATGTGAAAACCGCATGTTTTTTCGTTAGGTAGTTCTCAAGAAATCTGTGACACAAATTTGGCTGACGCGTTTTATTAATATAGATTAGGAATTATGATTGTATAAAAAACCCGCGAAGTAAATAAAAAAAGGCGTGCTAGCCTGTTTGTTTGTTTTAACCATCAGGAGACATCGGGTGGCCTAGTTTAGACATGCTGAAAGCGGTTATTAGTCGTTTTTACCGGAAAGGTCAATTGTTCCCTTGATGTGACCCCCCATAGTTTGTTACTCTACCTGATCCGATTCTGCTCCACAATGCTGTAAGCCAGGAAGAATGGGTTGTACGAGACATCTGACGCTCTCAGGTTGAACAGCCCTGAAAGAATACAGAATAGAACTTTGCCTGCGACATTTGTCTTTTTCGTCGGATATAATATGATTTCGTTGAGGACATTCTTCTATCTATCCACAGATTATAAATAAATAAATAAATAAATAAATAAATAAATAAATAAATAAATAAATAAATAAATAAACAAACAGAAGCTCTATTAGCTATTTTCCGGATGTTGAGAAATGCCACCATCGGCTGGAGACTAGTGTTCTCAAAACGCAGCCATTACTACCTGACAACACGCAGTAAACAAGCATGGCTGCCTCAGACTGCCACAGAAGATGAAATTCATAATATGGAGTCGTAGATGGTTCTGTGTGTGACGTCACTCATAGGGATACGTGCCACAGTAGATAATTTTTTTATTCGTGGATTTATCCGGTCCTAATACAGATCTGGACTGCAGATTCGAAAATCTCTCTTCGTGTCCAATAGCAGGATGGCTTCGCTCACACAGACACTCTTTGGCAAACCAAGGCTCATATACAAGACCTCTGGGACTTGTGGGAGGGACCAAAAGCACACCTAATGCTTACAATACACATCACATGTTGTGGAAAGAGAAAGAAGCAAAAAAAACCCAAAACGCTGGCTGAAATCTATCTTATCAGTCTTGACAGTTGAAATGAGGCCTACATTTAAGCTTAAAGCTCAGATTGAGAAGTAACACCACCACCAACAACAACAAAAACAACAACAGCAACAAAAACAGCAGCAGCAGCAGCAACAACAACAACAACAACAACAACAACAACAACAACAACAACAACAACAACAACAACAACAACAACACCAACACCAACAACAACAACAACAACAACAAATACAAGGATAGCAACAACAACAACATCAACAACAACAATGACAACAACAACAACAACAACAACAACAACAACAACAACAACAACAACAACAACAAGGATAGCAACAACAACAACATCAACAACAACAATGACAACAACAACAACAACAACCGCGACGATGACGAATGGCCAATCGATTACAAGCAAATCAACTTACAAGCAATTTCATCTAAGGACGTGACAGCGAAGGCAGCAGCATTTTTGCTTGTAAGATTAGCTCTCAGGTTGGTGATTTTATCTTGCCAGCTCACACCTTAAAATGGACAAAGAAAAATACTTCTTATTTACCCCATGCGGAAAGTGTTTTACCATGTCATACAGTGTTATATCTCACTGATAATAGCCGTGCACTAAGAACGATACAAATTATACAGATAAATAAACAAGACTACAATACCATAACAAACTCATTGCTAGTCGCAACAGTGCAGCACCATGGTCTACCCCACCCACCCACTCTTCCCCTCCCCTCCTCCCCCCTAGTTCTAAGGAGTGAGGAAAAGAGAGTAGAGTGTCTTTCTCAAGGACACTACAGTTCAAGCAGTCGGATTCTGGAACTGAACCCACAAACCTTAGACTTCAGAGTCTTCAGATGGCAAAAACAGCTCAAAAATCGCACGGCTACGCTGTCTCCCCTGATGGAGAGTCATCCTCCATCCATCCATCCATCCATCCATCCATCCATCCATCCATCCATCTATCCATTCTTTCATCCATCCACCCATCCATTCATCCATCCACCCATCCATCTATCCATCCATCCATCCATCCATACATTCATCCTCCCTCCCTCCCTCCCTCGATCCATCCATCCATTCATCCATCCATCCATCCATCCATCCATCCATCCTTACATCTTTTCATCCATCCATCCATCCATTCATCCATCCATCCACCCACCCATTCATCTATCCATCCATCCATACATCCATCCACCCCTCCAACCATCCATCCATCCCTCCATCCATCCATCGATCCATCCATCCCTCCATCCCTCCTCCATTCCTCCATCCCTCCATCCATTCCTCTTTTATGGTACATAAAAGAGCCATATCTAACAATTTGTTCCGCTGACTATCTCTATAGAAAGCCATGTATGGGAACTTGATTTTATTTAGCATAAATAGTATCTCTAATAGTGAAGAAAGTATCGTAACAAATTCATGTAGACCTTTTTTTTTCCAAATATACTGTAGGCCTATATAAAAAAAAAACCAAAAAACAACAAAACAGTGTTTAGAAACAGTTGATTTATTCGAAGCTACAAAGCTATGATATAAACACCAATATTTTTTTTCTTTCTCCCATTCTAACAAACGCCACCTTCAAAACGTCCTTTCTTTTGGCTGGCCAAACACTCAAAAGTATTCAACTTATCTCATACCTTTTGCAAGCTTCAGTTGACTGCAGAGCAGATCGAACCCTAGTTTCCCGCCGAGGGAATCATTATCCTAATCACGCAATGACAGCCCTTGGAAAGTAACTGTTCAGGTTCTTGGAACTTGTTGTTTTTTTTTCTTGTTTTGGCCCTGTTAACATTTTGTGTTATTCTACATATACCATTGTGATTTCGGGAAATTTCTCCCATGGAGGTTAAAGTACTTCCTTTGCCCGATCTTTTGAGGGGAAGAAAAAGGGGGGTCAACGTCCAAAATTTTACACATATCTCTTGCAAAAAAGGTCACCTCAATTTCTGATTTGGTCACAATTTTTTAATTTGGCTAGTTTGACCACATGCTAATACATGCTACATATTTTTTTTTTAATCTAGAAGACTCAAATTGTACCTGAAATTTTAAAATTGGATGCATTATTTAGATCAGAAATCATTTTACATATTTCTACAACCTGACACTGGCTGGCAGAGCCATAAAAAAGGGGGAATATTGATATCAGCGGATTAACTATATTGTACAAAGTGAGTGATGTGTCCTTCTAAAAGGTGCCAAGAACCTTCCCTCATAACAGAAGGGAGGCAAGCGGACCCCTCCCCCCTCCCTCCCCATCCACCCAGAGAATTCCCAGATCTGTCACTGAAAGTAACCATCTAAATCACAGCATATCGCCACGCTCATTCCATATTCGCCAAGTCTTTTTTTGCTGAGTTGAGATGCTTGTATTAATATTATTATGATCTTCCATTTAATCTTCTTTTTCTTATTAAGACAAATGCAGAACTTTGACTCGTTATTATATCCCAATTTTATAAGCTATATCACATCTGCTTTGAGCAACACGTTGAGAGTGCTAAATTTCTCAAAACCTCACCAAAAAAAAAATAAAAATGACTCTGGCAATGTTGAATGAACGCGGCGATATATTTCTTACCAGCAAAGGTCAAGTTCAATGCATTGATGGTCGTGTTTGGCTGCGCGGGTCTGTCGGTCGTCCAAATGACGTCAACAGGGTTAGAAGCAGTGGCTTGCAGTTCTGGACGGTTGGACATAGTCACCAATGAGTCCCGGAGTGTCGTGAATGCCGCTAAGGACAGAAACAAAGAGCATGATCTCCGCAGTATTAATAATCATATTCATAATCTTAATAATCATAATCATAATTATCTAATCATAATAATGAAAATGAGGTTTGTAAGTATCGCATCCAGGCAGTTTGCCGCTCATGTGACTTTATGTCAGTTTTTGATCCACAAAACCAGATCAGTAATAACTTTACCACTTCCCTAGCGAGCATAACAGTGCCCTTCAATTTCTAGACAATCATTCTCACTGCCTACAGCAAAGCAATAATTTTATAGATCGGTGCACTGAGTTTTTCAAGGCACATACAATATGAAAATAGAATCTGGAGGCAAACCTCTGGGCAGGTTGAGACTCCGTTGTTAGATCTACAATTTAAATAGCTGGTGCCTAAGCTTTAACAATTCTTGACCATATTATCTTTTAAAATTAAAGGGACAGAGGTTGGTATTTCCGCCCGACCATTTCTGGGAAAACACCTCTGGAGAGTCGGAATTTTCACCCTCTGTACCTTGGTATTTGTCATGGCAGAAAAGCTAGCAAACAGTTGGTGCAGAAGCATGCGCAAACTGTCTGGACCAATCGTCTGCTAGCCTATCTCGCTTGTTAACGTCACGCAGCACTAGTAATTGCGGCTTACGCAGGGTGAAAAATCCCGACATTCCTGCGGTGTTTTATCAGAAACTGTCAGGCTAAAGACAAATTATGCGCTGTTTAAAGATTATGGCAAAATAATGTGGACTTATTGGGCTTTGAGGCAAATAACTACCCCTGCCCCTTTAAGATTTGCTGCTGTTTTTAATCTTGGCGTTTTTGCTGTTACCGTCAATACTCTTCTTCTTCACTTGGCATTCAGTCTTATCAAAGAAAGAAGCTCGTCACTGTTTACTTACTGTGGGTGATGAGGGTTCTGTCCACCGCGACGTATTCACCAGGGGCTGTCATTTCTGAGTTGATCCATTCTGCTATGGTCGGGGTTTCAGTCTCATCTGAGGGGGAAATAAGGCAATGTAACACCATTTTCCTTCAGCTCTGATATGTGAAGTACTTCGGCCAGCACAGGCAACAGCAATATCAAAACACCACAGACCACTACAAGCACCACCACCACTATCACCACATCACAAGCAACAGCACCACTACCCCCAACAATCGTCATCACCACCGCCGCCACCACCATCCTCACCCTCACAGCCATCATCACCACCAGCACCAGCACCAGCACCACCACACCACAACAATAACAACACAACACATCGCCATTACCACTAACAACAACAACAACAACAACAACAACAACAACAACAACAACAACAACAACAACAATGTTATTATACCCTCCTTCATAAGAAGCCAGTTGCAATCCAAGACTTCGTCAGCTTCCAGATAATATCTCCCATCAGTCCAGAGTGCAGCTTTGGTTTGGGTTATCACTGCTGTGCCTGGGGACGTTAATAATAACAATAATGATTATGATATTAATGATGCAATGTCGACGATTATGATTGTTGTTATGACGATAACCTGTCTCAAGCTGAAATGTAGTTGCATATTCCATGATTTATGGGAGTTAAAATATAGAAAACCGTTCTAAGGTGGTCAGACAAAACGCCTCAAAGATTCTCTGAGATCATCGCTGAAGGCAGCTCCTGTCTATTAACAATGACACATAGGATGTATTTTCTTTTTCGCTCCCGCGTCTTGGCCACAAGAGATGGGTGGGAACTGACTCAGACCTTAGTTAGACAACTTGGAATTTTTGGGGTTTTATCTAGTTACATAATCCTTGGATGGCTTAAGTAGTGTCCATCGAGGTCAAGGCCAAACAAAAAAGCTGTAGATCTCTCTGGTTTTGGTATAAAGCACAGCGTAAAACTAACGAGGATGGAAGCTGAAACATTGCTTTTCTAGGCCCAGTATATCGCAGACTTAACCATCCCTACATCCTCACCAGAAGTTAAACTATGCAGTCTCTGTCAAAGGATAGCTGCTTTTCGATACACTGGTTTTAGACTGATGGCACTAATGGAAATAAAACTGATTCAGTTCAACGACAACTCCTCATGGGAAAAAGTAGCGATTATCCAGTGATTGTGCTGTCTTGAAACTGTTGCGATTAAGGAGAAGTTGTTTGCGTTTAACCGGAGCCGACTGACCAAGACAAGAGGATCAAAGGTGTTACTGATTTATTGTGATACTCGTACATACCTGCTGAACCCTCAAAGCCTGTGATGTAGGCACGCCTCTGGTCATGTTCTGTTGGGTACTCGCTCTGAAAGATGGCATATATTCCCATCCTTATTATCAATGGCAACATACTTGAAATATATTTTACACTGTTAGCTCAAATCATTCTCGAAACACAAACCATAAAATATGGTAAACGTATGGCCCAAAAGTGACTCAGTTCATATAGCTACTAGCTAGACTTGCAATAAGTATCTTTTTTAAAGATTCTTTTAAATCCAAGAAAATATCAACTGTCTTGAAAGGCCTCTGTCAAATGTTCAGCGGCAGCAACCGCAGCCTCAAATGTAGCAAGAGCAGCAATAACACCACCACCACAACCATCACCACCACCGCCACCACCACCACCACCACCACCACCAACAACAACAACAACAACAACAACAACAACAACAGCAGCAGCAGCAGCAGCAACAACAACAACAACAACAACAACAACAACAACAACAACAATCACTAACTGAATGAAACTATCATTTGTATAACTCATTACATTGTGAACGTCCGCACTGTAGACTATAAACGCTGCGAGATCCCTCTGGCTGATCTTGATGTTTGCTAAAGCGGCTCTGAAAGCGGCCAGCCGGCCAGTGGTGTTGACTCGATTCTGTGGCTGCGCCTGTATCAAGGAAAAAGTTGTTACTCATGAGATTACTATACATCAATGCCTTTCGTGTCGACGAATCCTCGTCATTACATAGAGTGTATCAGGGTTAACCACTTGTATACAACCACAAGCTGTGGGGAATCGTTAATTTAAGGGAATTAATCTATTCCGAAACGACCATACTCTGACATGTCATTCGCACAGAGAGGTAGTAACCATCCCTGCTTACTCACCGGACGAATAAAATGCATATGCTACCGTGCAATTCACAAGCACCACCACTATCAGCACCATCACCACCACAGCATGCTAGACTGCCATCACCACCTCAGCCTTCGACCTACAGTCAGAATGCTCCAGGGCAGAGACAACAGTTAACATTTTGATAATACTAATATCTGGTAAGACAATAAGTCTTTAAAGGTACAAAGATAGATATTTGCTTCGTTGCCTACATAATCTACATTATTTTTTTAAAAACTTCAAACCGCGCACATTCCTCTTCCGCCTGACCATTTCTGAGAAAACACCGCTGAAATGTCTGGATTTTCACTCTCCCTACGCTGTCACTCCGTGTGAGTGACGTCATTAAGAAACACTAGCACAGGCTTGGTGCAGACGCATGCGCAAACTTACTGGTCCAGTCGTCTACTAGACTAGTCTATCGGTGAAGCAAATAAATACCCTTGACTCTTTAAGAACTCGAATTCAAAGGAACTGGCGCAAAATTAAACGACCTAGTTTCTAGGTGGTGACACATGACCTACTGAATTTTACTAATTTAGGAAATACATCATCCTTGTATGTTGAATATGAAACCTCATACACATGGCATATATTCACAATGCGCTTCAGCACTATGATGTGTGTGTGTGTGTGTGTGTGTGTGTGTGTGTGTGTGTGTGTGTGTGTGTGTGGGAGTGATGATGATGTAATGTATGTCTGCAAGTAAGATTGTGTCCGTCGGACGGTAGCTGTGTTACCCATTTTTTACAATGGGAATAAACAGATTGATTGATTGATTGATTGATAGATTGATAAGTCTTTGGTCGTTAGGCTCTCAATACATATAGGTATTTGTACATGAAAACCGTCAAATGTCTCCCGCTTTATCCATTTCTATCTTAGTGACTTCTACTGTGCTTTTGTAACCGGGTGGAAAGGCATAGAAGTATTCTCTCTTTAGTATTTATGGGGGAGGAAGGTGAGCTTAGTCTGATAAGTTTTCAGATGTTACATATTATTTTAAGGAAGTGTGTCACTTCCTGATGTTATATGATGTTACATAATTATTTTAGGGAAGTGGGTCACCAGGGATTTTACTGTGAATGATCAATTTTGAGAAGATGGGCCGAAAAAACGTATACTAGAAATTTCCGGTCCCTGCCGGGGATCGAACCAGGGTCTCTCAGCTTGCAAATCTGAACGTTTCACCACTACACTACAGGAAAGCTAACTTCACAGCATTTTAATTCCTATATACCTACTTCCTGAATCGGTCCCTACTTCCACGTGCGAGCCTAATATTCACCCGTGACCTTAACACACTTTCCGACTGCTGACATTAATATGTTCTCATTACATTTATTTCTCCCCATTTTATAATTTCATTACCACCGCCAATCTCAGTTCAGCATCAAAGCAAAGTGTTAGTCCCGATTTTTCCGTCATACCGATACAGGATGGCAGCTGCGGTCCGTACATCTTAATGTTGTCCAGTCAACTCTCACAAGATATCTAAAATCCATCCATTCATTTCTCAAGGACAATAGCCAAGTAGCATCCTTTAAACACAGTATAGAAAAAGTGGATTTCATTAAACTAGCCGCCATTTTTGCCAAGCGCTTATCTATCCTAGCAACACCGAGCCTAGCAACCGGATCCATCAATTTCGAGTCTATGAAATTTTGCATTTAATACTCACATCATTAACTCCACAGTTGTATCTGTCATTAATTGTCTGTGCTTCGGTCCAACCCCAGTAAACTGAAAAGAAAGAAAAAATAGATATGAAATATACTAGAGGGCAAGGCTCTCAGAAAGCGTATCCTCCCGCCACGGGAAAAATCTTAAATTGTTTTTAGCGATGGAGGACGGGGGCCGATAGATGGCTATACTGGTAACTGACGCGCCTTTAAATGTAGCAAGAACGGTTCGGAAGGTTTTCGGAAAAAGTTGTCATGTCTTCGTGTTTGTTCTAGACAGAAACAATCTCCCCACCAAGCATGTTTCAGAATGGCTTATAATTTTTAGAGCAATCTTGCTGAAAACCAACTGAAACAACGAGGGAACACTCAAACAAAGGAACAAACAAAATAGGGAATAAAACGTGATCTTCTTAGTAAAGATGGCTACTTAGGAGGAAAAGAGGATAAGTAAGGACAACAAGGAAAGAAACATGGTATGACTAGAGAGAGAGAAAGAGAGAGAGACAGAAAGAGAGACAGAGAGAGAGACAGAGAGGGGGAAATGAGAGGGAGAAAAAGAAAGAAAAAAAAAAGACAGAAAACTATTGATAATACTGCCTTGAAATTTAATCTCACGGATCTATGATTCTTCACAATTTGTTGTACCTGTTCATCTGTCCCATCATATGTAATAACATCTTGTACTGTCCACATTCTAGAATCGCCACTGACCTGACACTAAGCATGGTCTACGTGACGCGAGCTGAGTCCAACCTAAAAACAATGTTTGAACATTCGTTTGTTCTACCAATACAAGTGATGACATCATCCAGCACTTTATCCTCTCACCTTATCTAACGCTACACCCATAATCTCCAAACCAGTTGCAAAGTCCACACGTAGGCTGTCACCGCTCTCACTGTGTACCTATTATTAAGTCCTACAGTCTGGCCGCAGTGAGAGCTCTGGGCAAACAAGATGGTCATTGAGAACGATGCCATCAAAATTTACATAACGATTTATGAGGATGAGCATTATCGGTATGCTGGAGTATCGCCTTTGTTTGACCTGTTATGATTTATCTAGCTTTGTCTTGGAGACAGGGGGAGAGAAATCTTCAGGGAAGTTAACTCAGCACGTTCTGCCCTACACAGGGTTGGAGTCTACACACTACCTTTGTCACAGTTACATCAAACAAACATTCAAACAAACATTCAAACAAACAAACAAACAAACAAACAAACAAACAAACAAACAAACAAACAAAACAAAAGACATAAGGAAGACAGAAATTAACGAACGCTGATACTTCACGACACGATCTCTGAATCTGAAAATGACATTTTATGTAATTCCTTGTACATGTTTTGCACGAGATCATTTAAAGCTTTCTTGGACGATTTATAACAAATATTTTATGATTCGTACTTGACTCTCGAAAGCCGTAGGAAACACCCTCAATTCTTCACACATTAAACAATTGGGGGTGCTTTTCCTCACATCAAAAGCAAGCTTCAAGAAATTCAGATGGAATTTTTCTATACCGCCTGCTTTACACTATACAGAATCCCCAAACTTCGCAAACGTAATTAAAAACAGGCATGACTACAGAACTGAACAGATGGATTTGGATATTCGGTGAAATTGCAGACTTTTTTATGTTTTGTTATAAATAAAATTACTTTTACTCTCAGAGTAACTGACGCACAAAATTTAATGCCCTTTGCCTCGAATCAGGAAATACCTTTATAGAACATACCAGTTAAAGGGAACAGCACACTGCCAAGAGCCCATTTTTTAGCTGATGCAAAAGATATTTCTTTTTTTTTCTTCTGATATTAAATTTGATTGTGATCTCCGCCACACAATTTTTAATATTCTGGTTAGATGAAAGTTACCCAAAGCTATCCGTTGTCATACAAAATGGCTGGCGTCTCTCTCTCTCTCTCTCTCTCTCTCTCTCTCTCTCTCTCTCTCTCTCTCTCTCTCTCTCTCAAGGTCTCTGCTCTTACCCTCTTCCAAGGAAAAGAAAAACACTCTTTTTTGGTTCCGCCGCAGCCTCTTTCCAAGAAACGCAACTTAACTCTGTAAGTCCTGTACACACTCAAGTACATTTTGCTTTGTTCTAAATCCCAAATCTAGGGGCAAAAACATGTCAGAATCAACAAGAACATTACAAAAAAAAGAAAAAAAAGGGAAATGTTTTTCAAGCAGGAAAATGAAAGAGCGATTGCAGACGATGGGGTAAAANAGGGGGAGGGGGAAAGAGGTTACGATGATGACAGTTGCGGTACATAAAGGGTTAATGGTCTTGGCTGGTTGGGGAATGCTGGGGCCCAATTTGGTATTAAAAAAATAAAAAAGGCTTCCTTGAATTCGACACAGCATGACAATTTTGTATTTGTCGTCGGGATGCGGTGAAAAATAAAAGGGAGTAAGAAGGGAGAAGGGGGATGGAAAAGCATGACATACCTACTCCCAAATTTGCTTAATCGAAACAACTTTACAAGGGCACACACACAAAAAAAAGGCGATTTTGCAGACAACGCTAATTAGCTGGGGGCTTTTAGATTAACACTTTTACTTACAGAATTTTTGTTTTGTTTTGTTTTAATCGTTGTGTTATGTGAAAGGTGCAGTCAAACGAACTGCGATTAAGCGGAATCAGTTATATTAAATCTAGGAGCCCAGGGGTTCTCAAATTTCCATGGGAGCTGTACCTCTCGATGCCATCAGGTCATCCCGCGACCAACGTACTCCTACAAACCAGCAATATTATCATCCTCTGGCATACAGAAAAACCACTCGGTAATTCGTAGTTTTGTTGATAAGCTCTGAAATTTTACATTAAAAGACCGTAAAGCCTATTGTTGTACTGCTCCGCCTGTTGTTGTAGCTTCACTAATTGTTGTGCTGCTGCTTCACTAATATTAGTTTGTGTTGTTTCTCCATTTGGTGTTGTTCGATGGGGCGTTAGGGACAAGTCCCCTACATTGTTAGTTTACGGTGTAGAACACGAGTTATGACATCACTCATCAAATAAGGTATACACACGTTTATTGCTGTACAGGATAATCAAGTGTACTAAGTCACATAATCGCAATCATTCTATAGTAATTCTAGTTCTCGTCTTCAATCCAATTTCAGTTCTAGTTCTAGATCTAGCTCTCGTACAAGGGTGAGCATGCAATTTTTATACCCTTGGCTACAGTGCCGGTCATTGGCTGAACTCATGCACCATTCCAGAAGTGACGCTATTTCTATAAAAGGGAAAGGGGGTTGGACGTCTACCCAGGACGCTCTATGCTTGGTCGGGCTAGTATGACCCCTGCTGTGTCGACCCGACTCAAGCCACTAACCTGACAACTATATTTATGGTGATCTTTTGAGAGCGAGCCAATAACCTAACTATTACACTATTGTTTTGACGTGAATGTACGATCTTTCATTACTACTACTACTACTACTACTACTACTACCATCACTACTACTACTAGCCTTCGTAATTTTGCAGTAAGCTCTTCATGTACACTTTGAAAACTGCATGGTGCAACCTTTGGCAAAGAGGCTTATACTAACATTATATATTATAACCTCTCTGCTTTAGGGGTATGCATAGCCCAGGCTGGGAACACCTGTACTGGATAGCAGCTACTGTACAAAGATAACTCTCTATTCTGTAATTGTAGCCCCTGAGAAAGACAGCTAAGACTGTGAGGGCGGGGTATCGGCTTACAGCGGGTGGGACAGATGCACAGTGAGAGGTTGATCCATTTCTTTTACACTGCCGTCAGCCTTTGACAAGCGTGACGGAAGAGGACAAAGAGATGATATTGCCATCACCTCACACCCTTGGTACCACTTGTCCTTGGTAGGTAGTGTATCCTAACACAAGATGGCTATGGGAGACGGAGAGGGAGAGAGAGAGAGAGAGAGAGAGAGAGGTTTTGAGATACTGGGTTAGACGTCTTCAGAGAGATCTGTTTTTGTAAAGAAAATGGATTTTTAAAGAAAATTTGAATGTCTGCAGTGAGTAAGATACTAGAAAACTATAAGGGAAGACACAAAACGCGCAAAAAAACAAACAAACAAACAAACAAAGCTAATGGAGTATTTTTTAACACGGTAAATCTTGAATGAGATGTGCCGATACAGGTAATGCTTTGGAGGTTTATTTAATGAGTACATAATTATTGTCTATATTATCTTTCACGCGTGAAAAGTTTTAGGCAATGACTACCGCAGGAATAAAAAAAATGTACGTCTTTGTTTTTGTAAAGCACCTAGGGCTACTATAAATAATATAGTTTATTATAAAATCATTACGTAAGAAACTGAACAACTTTATTCAACTAATACTGAATGGCGTGTAAAAATAAGCAGCAACAGATGTGTGTGCTGGTTTGAGTGTGTGTACCTATACAAGCATTTATTTATACAATGTATTTATGCTTGCGGGTGGAAGGCTGGCTTAGACCCAAATGTATACATAATTAATGTATATATTATTTATGTATTATGTATCTCATATATCTGAGCAAATAGATTATAGTACTGGGAAGATGACTGAGAAAAGAAAAAAATTCTGGGAACTGGAATACATTTGAGATTGCTACAGCTTTGCCTACTCAGTGAAACCCCAGAAGACACTGGGGAAGATGTCAGAGGGATAATGGATGCGGTATGTAAACTGTGGACATGAGGCGCGGTAGACGTACAGACGGAATCATGGAGCAGAAACGGGCAGGGTTGCCAGATTTGATTCTTCCAGAGCCATATACTAGATTTTTGGCTCTTTTTTAAAAGATCTTGGCTCCAAAATATCTGACTGGTTCTTTCACTTTTTTTTTTTTTGGCTCCAACGGATTCCAGATCAAACTGACTGATTTCATGTACAAAAAGCTCTTATACTTCCATACACTGTGCAGTATTTAAAATGATTGGGCTTCTGATGCATCTAGAAAGGTTTATGATTATTTTAATACACATGTATATCACGACCCGAGTTGCTTCTTTCCAAACATTTTTGGCTCTTTTTCGAATGTGATTTAACCGCAGCTCGGAAAAACAAAATCTGGCAATAAATCCCGGAAACGAGCTGAGGGAAGATGGGAAGATAAGTGAAAGTGATAGAACGAGCAGGGACTCGAGGTTAAACCTCATGAACTCGGATTCCAGGAGATCAGTCCATAATTTCGTGAGCTTGATCGGGACTCAGAACTAGAATATTATCGCAATCACTATGTGATGTTTCCGAGGATTTGGGGTTCAAGGTCACGGGGTTCTGTGTTCTAGGCCTGCGTTTGGCTTTCAGCAATGGGCGTTCTCGAAGTATTCCGTTTTCCTTCCCTCTCCATCAGTGTTACAATAAGTTGGCCAACCAATTTTGTTAGGTTATATTTCTCGCCCTCTCTTTCTCAGAATGTTTATCTTCTCAACATCTGTTTATATCGATTCTGGATCGTGAGTTTCGGGTTGTTGATATATCTTTGATTAACTGCAAAAGGATACGTGAAAGAGATAGATAAGATAGAAAGAGAGACTGAGAGAAAGAGAGAAAAGGGGAGAGAAGGCGGGGTATTTTCATTCTTAATCCTCTGGAGATAAGAGAGGAAAACAGCGAAAATAGAAGGTAGCTATCTTTCTCCTCAACTCTAAGGGGAAGGATTTCGTTCTTAACCCTCCACAAGAGAGAGAGACAGAGACAGACACAGAGAGAAAGAGAGAAAGAGAGAGAGAGAGAGAGAGAGAGAGAAAGAGAGCGGGAGGGCTAATTCCTATCTCACTCCCTAGAGATAACAACTCACACCGCAGTCATTTTTACCTGTGATCGAGCACTTTCCGCACTCGCGTATGCCTCCTCGTGTCGTATTTCAGTTTCAGCGACATGTTTCACGGGACACAAAGGGACATAATTATGCCCCGTCATGAACGGCTTCTAAATGATCTTTGTTTTGTTGCTAATTACCAACATTCCCTCTCTTGTTCAAAGGGCTACGGATAAACGGTGCGTGAACTGAGACTGGTAGCGACTAGCGAGAGATGAAAGAGGGATGGATGATAACGATGCAAATGAATGAGAGGTTTACTTGCATGCCCATCCTCACTAACGCCCTCTGAATAGGTATTGGGATACAGGACTGATACTGGCCTTGATCTATAATGTTCTTAGGCCTGGTCTAAATGCCTCCATCACTGGCTATTTCTGTCCCTCCAATACCGTTATTTCTCTGCCCTGGATCAATATCCTGCTATGCCATCCACGAGAATCGTCATTTGAATCTACTATACTGTACACTGTCGTGCATAGGACAAAATCCCGGGACTCTTCCAAAGGGTGTGTTAGGGTTAGAGATTGTCCAGGACTCTCTCGAGAATGTGTTTCTAAACTTGCCCCTAACCCTGCCCAAGCACACCTGTAAAGAGGCCCAGGGGGTTGCCCTGCATATTAAAGCTAAACATATAGATCTAGATCTACCTGCTGTTTCATTGTCATCATGCAAGAAACGTTTTTTGAGCGGCATCTCTAAGACATTAAGAGCCACTGATTCCATCGTCAAGCTGAGTGAGGGAGCGAAAGTACCATTGAAAGTAATGGCATATTGTATGGCATAGAGATTAAGACAGGCAAAACGCCATGTACGCACGCATACAGAGGTTAATGCGACCGCTTAAAGATATCGTGGTCAAAGCATAATCTCCCTACTGTTTAAAATAAAACTTCTCATCCCATTCCCTTCTTGGAATAATGAGACTTTATTGCAATGCTGCGAAGATCAACTCTGTGCACATGAATGCAACTAAACCGTGCTTTCAGTTATGAAGAAGCCAATAACCAATTTTGGTAGGTCTACACAAATTTAAGGAGACCCTCTAAGATCAAAAAGTTGGGCCATGGGTTGGGGGG
>JAWQUT010000131.1:1254707-1275027 GCA_033807755.1 Ellobium chinense | reverse complement strand
CTCCCCATGGCCAGTTTTCTGATTTAAAATTGCATATTTTTATGCCAGGTGCTATTGGCATCTTCATACCTTCAGCGGTGTGACATCAAGGAGGTGGTGGTGATAACTTTGACACGGGAACCTAATGGTGGCTGTAGTAGAGCAGCAATAATTATAAGCAGCAATTGTGGTTGTAATAATATAATTATAAATGTTTGTAGAAGTTGTTTTATTGTTGTTGCAGTTGTGGTAGTTGTTGATGATAATGTTGCAACACAGCAGCAGAAATAATGGCAGTCGTCAAAGTTGCTGTATTAGTAATATAGGCCTAGTAGTCGTAGTGGCAGTAATAGTAGTTGTGGGTGTTGCTATTATTGTTGTTCTGATAATAGTAATGCTAGTGACCAGTGGCTCCAAATGACAGTGGCACATGTTCCTTAGGGAGTTGAAAAACTCTAAAAGTGATCTGGCCTGCTGGGTTAATAACTGTGTGAAGCCACATGAGTGGGCATTAGTCTGGAAACGAGACTTATAAACTGCATTATTATTATATACTTATTGTTTTTGTAGCACTTTATGCCTTCCTGCTGAAATCGAGGGTTTTAGATTTTAGATTTTGACTTTGATTATGAAAGTTAGTGAAAATGTATGAAGGTTGTCACAATAAAGGGTCCTGATCTATACTTGGTGGGATATTCTTGAAAACTATAACCCAACCTCCATGCGCCTAATGTTTTTTAAACCAATGCTCCCGAGGGCAAGAGTACAAATGGATGTTAAAGTTGCCTGTGATTCTCATGTAAACTTATTGTAGAGTTATTATCACTAGTTACATTGTTATTACTACTGTAATTTAATTTTTAAATCAAACCATAGAATTTATGTCACTGAACAGTGTAAAGAAATTGACCAAGACAACAGGGTAAGAAGAAAAACGTTTATTTTCCAATAATTTCTTACATTATGATGTGCCATGCACTTCGCTGTCCGTACTTGCTCAAGTAAACAAAAAAAAACCACAACAAACCAACCTTTACATTATTATTTATGGTCTGTGTTGATGTTTGAGATCATATTACACAAAACAGTAGAACAGATGCAAATATCCGAATAAATTTATTCGGAATTTTAACCCCTTTGCTATGTCATATTCTTTAAGCACTGATGGCAATCTCCTAGAATTCTCCCACTAATGCTGTCCCTAATCTCATCTTAGTATTTGGCGGGAGAGTCCTGAGATATTGCCAGTGTACGTGTGTATCATACATAGCGAAGGGCTTACACCTATTCTACTGACATCAGAAGTTGCGTAAAAGCTAAAAAATATAAGATGCTAAACATTTTGTCAGGAATTTGACCTGGACATACTAACAAAATGGATAAGTGTGATCTTGGTTTTTTTTTCAGAAATTCATTTCTGTGAGATACAACATTTTAAGTCCACATGAAAACATGGGTGATATCATACAAAGTGGTGATACATGAAAAAAACTTGCCTCAACTCTCATGCTTGCTGTGATGAGTATAAAAGAACTGAACTTGGTTTAAAAATTAGGAAGCCCAGACTTTCTGATTATTTTAAAGGGGATCACTGTTATGTTCCACAGCCCTATGTTCCCACTGCTCTATCTTTCCATTGTCCAATTTCCTTGGACACTGCCCCTTGAATGTTTCACCATACTGCATTATGCTGAACAAGAGAGGTGCTATATTGTCACTTCTTGGGTCCTGATTTACACCCTTAACTTTTGGCTTATGTGCAAATCTAAGGGCATTTCTGGTCTAACATAGTATACTTTCCATTCCAGAGTAACCCTAGTCTAGCCTTATCCTGTTCATGTTGCCTTAGACTAACAACTTGATTATTGCTGTTATGGCAGGTTGTCTCAACGCCTTAAACTAAGACTGCTCATGCAGTATGGGGAAAGATTTTCACATGTAGGAATAAAGTGCTGTGAGAATATAGCAGTGCTTCCAGTTCAAAGCTCCTATGGCAACGATATCCACATTATCCTTCAGCAATGGGACTCTTCAGCCAAAGCCATTTCACAGGAATCATAGGGCGAATCTGTCTCTGAGAGTCAAATTCTATAACCAGTATCAAGCTTGTTTGTAATGTACTGACATCACCATGACATAGTAATTATGGAAGTTGTGGGGAAAGAAAGTCATGTGTAAGCTTTCCCATTTCTATAGAAAATCAATATTTTAAACACGTTTTTGTTTCCCTTCTTTGCAAAAAAACAAATTTTGTGGTTGCATGGGTTAAGAGGGCATCTGGAAAGGCCCTAGATGAGTTTCTGAGAATTTCTATGTTTAAGGCTTTTGTTGGGAAGTCCCATTCCTGATAAAACAATATGTACACTGAATGCAAGTTTGAATATGCCATTACCAACAGAAAAAGCTGTGATATCTCATTGAGTGAGGTTTCAGATGTAATTTGCCTGCAAAATTGCATCCATCACAGCTCAGATCAAATGCACTAAGTGCATCAGACAGTTAACATTTAAAAAAAAGATTAACTTCCCTGTGCAATTTCCTGCAAATACCACGGTGAAGGAAAGTGTATTATTAATATAAACAAAGACTATGAAGTTATTTTGTGGTCTATGATAAAAGCCAAGTTTATCAAATTCCAAAAATTATTACTTCCCACAGGTATCTCTCAAAATTCTGCTGACTGATTCTTTTCCACACTCGTTCTATAAACAGCAGGGCAGAAAATAATAATATTAATACAGTAATTTACATTTTTCTGCCCTGCACATCACATGCTCACTGATAATCTATAGTTCACATACAGTTACATATATAATAGTTACTGGACAGGATCCCAAAGAAAATGAAAAGACATTAGGCTCACATCTACCGAGTATTTAAGGGCAAGAAAAAAGTCACATAATATATAAACTTCGAATGAAAAACCTCTCAAACATGTCACAATTTCAAATGTATGAGGCTTGATGACATAAGAAAGTGTCACAAATACTTGTTAACAAAAAAAGGAAAAAAAAAAACTACTTTAAAACTGCTATAAAATGGAGTTTTCACAACAATTGTATAAAATTTTCACATACAATGAAACTTTGATGACACATCCACCCTTCGGCTAAGCTACTCATGTTGTGTTACCAGAAATTTTGTGCTATTCAGAATGTTCTAAAAAAAAATGGACAAGCTCTGATTTAATGGCTAAAAAAAAACCAACGATGTTGACTAGCTATATTAGCCATTTCTAAGGGCGGATGATGATTTTTTATTCGCCAAAGCATGTCAGTTTATTCATTCTTTTTTTATTCCTAAAATGCGGTGGATTCTGTAATTAAGGCAGAAAGAGACCACTGAGAATTTAAATGTATATTCTGGTCAATCCAACATGATCGTTAAGACGGGAATGTGTATTTTTCAATTAACCTTTTACCAAGGTTATTTAAAAGTAACAGCTTTTGAAGAGGTAAGTGAAGGTTTGTATAAGTTTCATGGAAGAAAGAAAAAGGATAAAAAAACTTCCCCACTTCTTTCTCTCCTCTCAATCGAACATGAGTGCACCATATTTGCTAAACGATTTCTATCATGTCCAGTTTCTGTAAAGGATTGGTTTGAGAGTAAAAAAAAATTTAAAACAGATATTTTGTGTTGACCCAGGGAACACTATGTCTATTTCTGTGAAGGATTTGGTTTGAGAGTAAATCTTAAAATAATTTTTTTGCTTTGATTTGCAAAGTGATTTTTCTTTCTTTCTGAGTGTCTTCTCAAATCTCTGAGTAAATGAAAAGCATTCCGTGCAGTCCATATTCCTTTATTATTGTATTGAGCAGGATGTGAATTGATTAGGCAACATTTTGAATTGTGGTATCTGAATTCATATCCTTGCTTTCCTTATAATTTCATTATACTGTTGAAATCAATTAAGAATATGCTCCATATCATGAAGTTTGTTGCAAAATTTAAAATGTATCTTTTGTTATTGTCAAAGTTATTGAAATAGCAGAAAGTTCATACGTTAGTTGTTTTATTACGGTAACACACTCCCTATAATAATATCACACTTCAAAATCACACTTCCAACCAAAATTTGAAATTTCACATTCATATAGAATCTAGTGTGCCAGCTTATTGAGTCACATTATTGTTGGAAGACAACAGCCCTGATTTTCATGATTTTGCTAAGACCTCCTTAATTAGAACCACAAAATGTCTCCCAAGTGACCTCATTTTGTTAGGATAAGTTATAAACTTTCACTGAGAACACAACTGTGGTGGATGATTCACATCAAATCACATATAGAGCTTTAATCTGCTACATCAAGTAGTCACTTTGAAGCATTAAAATAAGGAGCAATAAACAACAATGAATGTAAATGATGATATCCATGTCTTGAGCAGGACAAAAGAAAACATGAATTTTTTATTGGTAAAGTTGAAAAAACAGAATGTGAAATAATATTGATGCATGTAATATCTTTCTGGGGAATTTAGATGTAGGAGGGAAATATGAGTCAATATTGGACTAAATGGAAATACATGCAGCTTCAGGCAGTGTGTATCAAAGTGTCATTCTCTCTAACAATGATTATTCCTTTCAACTAGCGGTGGTTAAACAAGGGAAATTAACAGACTGGCTGCTTTGAAGTTTAAGACAGTGATTATTTCCCTTGTAATGTTTTTATCCTATGACTATAGATGCCGGAACTGTAACTGCTTTGTGACTCAGCCTATTTCAAGGTCCCCCCCCGCTCCTCCTCACCGTAATGACTCCACTTCCCTCCCCCACCTCAAACCCTTAAAAAAAGAGGCATCATACATCTTTCATAAAAAGCATCAGACAATCATAAAACTAGTGAGATAGAACTTTACAAGAAAAATTCCTAAGCTAAAAAGAGTTTACATATTTGGGGCTTTTACACTTTATTTTTAAGTTAGTCAGGTAATAACTAACCCCATCCCAGCTAATTCCAAGTCTACTCAGTAATAAAAATGGATATTACTTTGACATTAACATTCTAAAATTTCATCAGCATCCAACTGTGCTGAAATGTTCATATATAGAGTCTCCATAGCAATACGAACAGTTACTCTTGTCTGTCTCTGTACAGCTATGTTGATACAATTATCAACATTCTTGGTGAGCTATGGGTTTCATCTCAGCACTCTCGGGATTCTCTTCAGTTCTGTCACTTCTGGAGAAGTAGGAAATGCACAGCTAGTCATTAGATCATTCATTTTAGGCATACATTATGCCACATGGAATAATTATGAATTATAACAAAGATCCATAAATCTTGATTACATATAAAAGCAAGAAAAAAGAGAGAATGTGTGTGTGAGAGAGAGAGAGAGAGAGAGAGAGAGGAAAAGATGGATGGATGGATGGATGGATGGATGGATGGATGGATGGATGGATGGATGGGTGGGTGGGTGGAGAGAGAGGGGTTAATGTTATGATGACATGCTGTACAAAGTTGTCTGATGATATTATTGTATTTGTATCTTCCTCCAAGACTATGAATCTCAATCCACTGCTGTCTTCACACTGGCTATCCTGGCCATCAATGCATGCATGTGCACCTGCTTAAGATTATACAAGTCCTTACGCTCAAAGTCTCTCTATGTTCACACTCATCATCAGTCAAAATCATTCATTTGATCCTGGCTTGACAAAACAAGATTGCAGTTTTTTAAATCACCTATGCAATTTTAGTTCTCCCCTGTTTCTATAAGAAGACAGCACAACAAACTAGTCTACTGAATCCCATGGGCAGGGCTTTTGCAAATATTCTAATAATCCATTACCATGTAACACAATACAGTGAAACTCGGATATAACGAGGTCGTTGGTGCTCGTTAGAACCGATGGCTCGTTACACGCATGGTCCACTGAAAATCATGTAAAAACTGTCAGTAGTGTCAGGGAGACCCATATACTAGATCTAACATGGCTAGACTGCTCGCTGCGGGTAGAGCGGAAGCGCCTTGTCTACCCAGGGGTCACCCAGGTAAACATGCCAGCATGCCACAAGTTTGCCACAAACCTGGGGGTCCCGCGGCGTGGCTGGGTACCGCAATGTTGATGCCGATTCTCCGCATACTGCTTTCATAAAGATTCCATGCCGAAGCTTGAAGCGGTCCAGCCATCCAGTGCTCATTTTAAAGTCAACGTGTCCAAGCGTTTTGGCCAGCAACTCGCCTTTCTCGAGTAAAACTGGTCCCGATATCGGAACATCTTTACTTCTGGCTTGCTTGAACCAGATAAGCAGCGCCTTATCTACATCATCATACGCCGATGGTCGCTGTCTCTTGTGATTCAGGCTGCCCTTCTCAACTGCGGCTCTGATTTTGTCGCTGTCCTTTAAAAATGTTGAAAGTGTGCTTGTTGCGATGCCGTTTTCACGACAAATTTCTGCCTTGCTCTTCTGCTTTCTCTCGACTTCTTCGATTATTTTTAGTTTTGTTTCGAAGGACAGACATTTTCTCTTCCTTGATTCCATCATTGACAGGTGTAAACAAAGCAATGCAAATGTTGAGAGTCGAGAAACGAATGACTGACCGATCGTAATCACCGTTTCTGCGATTGTTATGATTGAAATCAAAATTGCCTAGCGCAATGATTGGTCTAAACAACAGGCTTGGCCAATCATTAGCCGAGCATATCAATCCCATCTTCCTCCCGTCGCATGGTCACATCTCCACCGCATCCTTCCCTATCCCGCTTCTTGGCCTACTGTGCAACTAGTTTGTACCGGTAATCCTACCGGTAAATTACATAAGCGAGACAGTGAGACTTGCCTATTGTTGGCAATTGTTACGTAGACTAAACGTTCGAGTTCCTCGCCGCTGAAAGTTTTATTGCGGACGAAAGGGTTGAGAGGGCTTAATTGCAGGTTGGTTACCTCGTTAGGACTGCGTTTAGCGGATTTTGTGCTCGTTATATGAAAGGCAAGTTTACTATTACAAAGAAGGAAAAAAACCGGGAATTTTCATTTTGCTCGGTACATGCGAGAACTCGTTTTATCCGTGCTCATTATATTCGAGTTTCACTGTACTACAACACATGACCTTTCGATTTTGCCCCCCAAAATTCTCCCTACATGAGAATAAAAAGGACGTGTACAGCTGGCCTGTAAAATAAAATCAATATTCCTCCATTAGTCTCAAATATTCTCCGATGCTTTAGTGAGAATTGAAGAGAGGTTGAACCCAAATTCTTCAACAATTCATAGTGCATAGGTCCTCTGTTTAATCATCATTTTAAGTCAAAATATTCCTTTAGCAACTTCCATATACGGTCAACCCACCTGGAAATTTTGATGGCATCTTGTACTGATTCTGGTAGCTTCATCCTCCGGGTTTCTGGCAAAAACAGGGCAATCAGGCCAGCCACCAAGCCAAATGAGCCCAGGATTATCTGTGGTAGCACTATGCCCACATCACCTCCGACATTCTGGTCAAGTTGAAAAAAAATTATATTATCATTTAATATTTACTATGCATTCCAAACTCTTGAGATTTCAGTTGCATACATCTTTCTACTGACAGAACAATCTAAGCTAACCCTGATGGATGGAACATTGTTGGGAGGACAATACAAGGATTAGCAACAAACTGAAAATAATTACTTGAACACTATAATCTAATGTTAAAGCTCTTTAGCCACTCACTGAATAGAAGTTCATAAAAAACTGAATGATAAAATTGGGTTTAAAAAAGTAAATATTGATTTTACAAAATCAGGAATGGACCGGGTCTGTTAAGACTAAAGTGGAAACGTACAGTACCTCTGTATATTAATGCCCTTTTTGAAAATTATTACAGTCCATTTAAAACATGCAATCAAAATATCATCTCTCAAAAATAGCATCTTTACTGTGCTCTCTTTACATGTTTTGAATTCTCTTGTTATCTATAAAAACTCATTCACTTTCTCCTATTTGCCTTGTTCATGGAATATTCATGAGCGAGCCGGTTGATACATTCACCTCTGGGAATCACTAAACATGGGGAGAAACCTGTGTTGATGTGAGGCTAGTTCTGATCGATGCAACGACCCTTGCTTAAGATGAAGCCCTTAAAAGCTAGTGGATTGCCAAGATCCCTAGGGTGTCCAGGAAACTGTTTCAGGTGAACTAAGTCTGGCAACATAGAAAGTGCGGCCACAAGATGCAAAACTAAATTTCTTTACCGTGTGAAGCTAAAACAGTAGAAACTAGTTTATGAGTGGTTCACTGATTAAGACCTAGTAATAGAGTGACTCTTTGGTAATTTACTTCTTCTCCAAACTAACGTTCCTTATATCTCTCCCTTATACAGTTTTGGAACATGGTAAGCAGAACATTAGCACCCTCTTCGGTATCAAAAAGCACTCGAGAATTATGTGATTTCCTTTGCTCATTATGAAAGGTCTGTGGATGTTGTGTTTGCATATCATGATCAGAATATTAAATCTGAAAACAAAAAGAAACTCAAAAAACCAAAGGAGCAGGTGAAAACAACCAGTTCATCTGGAAAAGGAGTCTTGAAACACATGAGAAAGACAGATATGCCCCAGCTGCAAGCTTACTACTCTGCTGCTACACTGTATTTTATTACCAGGAGCTGTTTTGTTTTACAAACATTAAGGGGTTAACGGGAATAATTAAACTGAAGGCCAAATAAAAGTGACTGTAAATGGCTTCCAATGTGCTGTAATTCAAATGGTTAAAGAGTATCTTCAAATGTCTAGATTTTTAAAAATACTGCACAAGCAGTTTGCATTGGTACATACTTGCCTCATGATATGAGCCTGATACTTTGTGATACTCTTTTCAAGATAAGCCACAAAAGACAGTGTTTACCTCAGTATACACCTGTAAAACATCCTTCTTGCGAATAAAGACCACCTGTGGTGTAGGAACACCATTCTGATTTCCAATGTGTCGCTACATCACAGGTTATACTGTATATAAATGCAACAATAGCCAAATAAATTTGGTGATCATCCTGAGTAATATTAGTGTAAACCTCTCAGTTAAGAACCCCTCCCAGTTAAGACCTTTTTCATGAACATTTACGAAGGTCTTATCTCAGAGGGTCTACTGTAATTGCATTTCCTTCTCTGATACTCACAAGATTTGCAATATAAGAGGCCACAACTCCTCCTATCCTTGCAAAACACGAGCTGGTCCCCATGATACTGGCCCTCAGTGATGTTGGGAACATTTCTGATGTGAACATCCATACGATGGCAAAGGCACCAGAGACACCAAATTTACCTACCATTGCTAAGAAGCGAATAGCCCATGTAGCAGCTGAGGAAAGGAGAACATTAAATTATGAATTATGTTAAGGCCTCAAACAGTAATGAGATTGAATAACACCAGGGTTGTGCAGAACTGAGATCATATTAATACAGTTCGTGAATCTAAGTTCACTTCACATGAACTTGATCTTAGCTTAATAGCTACTTTAAATGAACTAATCTAGATCTGAACCCTAGATATTTGGGTGCTTTACTTGAACTTTATTTTTTTAAAATTAAATTTCTGTTTCAGTTAACATCCACCTTGAGAATCAGACCTGAATGCCGAGTTCAAAAACCAAATGATATTGATCTAATCTGGATACTATTCAGTTATCATAGAACTGAGCTAAACTTGATCTTAGGCTTTTTTCCTTAGTGAACTGAACTTGATCTGACCTTGTCTAACCCTGATTAACAGTTTTCATTGCCTTATACTATAGTAATGGCGTAAAGACTGAGAGACAGGCTCAATATAATTTCATGTATTCATTTTATTCTCCCCACTTAAAATAGCCTGAGAATAGATAGGCCTCTAGTGTTTGAGGGCTGCCCTTGCCATGTGCTGTTACAGTGTTACAGAAAGCTGAACAGATCCAGTACTACTTTCTCAGCAATGTCATACCCCTATCACTTACATTTATTATTTTACATCTAACCAAGGACTGCAACTGTGTCAAGAGGCCCAAAACTGTCATGAAACATGTAAGACAAAAGTACTATTTAATACAGGGAGAAAAACCAAGCTGATACTGGTAAGAGCCACTTAGGAGGCACTAAAAACAATTAAGTCTCTTGCACGCATCCGATAAGTGGTCAGTATGCAGAGGTGACTATCTTTATAGCCAGTACAGGCTGAGTACATCTAAGCATTAGAAAAATAATTAATTTCATTTTGTGCATGTAATTCCAATTGGCAATAAAGCATACAAGAGTCATTAATTCTCTCATGCCCTCAGCCTATACTTTTGAGCCAGGATGCTTGACTCTTGACTCAAAAGGAATCAAACTGAAGAATTAGAAGAGAGAGGCAGAAATACTTCTGCAGACAGACCCAAGCTGTCGTCACATTAGTTCAATCTGTAACACCACTATCCATGAATAAGACCTGGACTTGTTCAAAGTTCTCTTGGCACTGTCCAGGTAGGGTCTCACTCTTAGGTCGTGCTGAATGGGATCAGCAAATGATAAAATTAAAAAAATAAAATATTATACCGCAATGGAAACACATATTGTTTATACTTACATTCCTGAGCGTATAACACAGGAAATAACGTGAGGATGCAAGACAAACCCCCGAGCAATAAGGAAGAGCAGTAGAGCGTCTTTCGTCCAATCCTGATCATGGCTACAATGATGACTGAATATGCAGCAATTTCAAACACAGCAGAGAGGCAGAAATTGAGAAAAATGTCTCCAGAAAGTTGTCCCACATTGAGTCCCAAGCCATAATAGGTTAGACTGCAAGCAAACCTGGAGAAAAGACAGGTGAAGTATTGCTTATATATGTTTGTTTTTTTCAAGTCTAATTTGTCATTTATAATAACTGTGTCCTGGCAGAGATGTTATTCAAAGACTGGGTGAAAGATGTTCATTATTAGGTTGGTGAATTAAGTAGAAATAGGGATAAACTTAGGTAGTAGACAAAAAATCTGAAAGGCACACACAGATACCTTGCTTCCATCTAAAAATAAGTAGTTTACAGTGATGTATGAAACACCCTCAAAATCTCACCCTCAGCTCTATAGAAAGACATCAAAGTTAGGGATCATCTCTTTGAAAGCTTTTCCTTTTCATCTTCCCGATCTCAGCTTTCACTGGGTGTGCTGAAAACTTAGAACTATTTGCGATCCTAAAATATTCTCTCTCTCTCTCTCTCTGTCTCTGTGCGTATGTGTGTGTGCGTGCGTGCGTGTGTGCATGTGTGTGTGTGTGTGTGTGTGTGTGCGCGTGGTTTTTTTTTTTTTTTACAGATTATCAGTACAGAGTGAAGCACTAGACTACAGCAGATTTCCTGCAAAAAGATAAAAAATGTAATGATTTTGCATACCAATTGAAGAACACATTAAGTGCGCGCAGCAACAATGGTGGACACTTGAAGATTGTGAGAAGTGATTCAGACACAATTTTGGATTGCTCTGTCGTTTCCCCTGTGAAGAAAGCCTTTGGGACATCCTTTCTGTTAGTCTTAGCAGCGCGAGTTATAATAACTTCTGCTTCTGAGTAGCGTCCCTTGCGGATTAGCCATCTTGCAGATTCAGGAACAAGACTGTGAAAATAATGACATCATTATAGCTTTTACTTATGTCTCTCAGTAAGCAATAACTTGCTGCTCACATGCTGGTTTCCGGAATTTGAACAGCCAGAGGTGCAAACAAGTTTTGAGATAATAAGCACAATGCTGACTATATTTAAAAGTTCTTTATCATGAAATGTCTGATGTTCTTCTTCTTGGGAAATTATATTTTTTTTGGTTTGTTTGGAAGTCTCTGAATAGGCAGTCTAAAAACACCACCAAAACCAAAACAAAACAAAACAAAACAACAACAACAAAAAAAAGTGGTTCATGAACTCACAAACTCAAAAAACTCAGGAGCTCAAACTTATGAACTTGGTCTCCTGCATTTTGAGTCAGTGATGCCATAATGTAGACTAATTAAAACACCTAAACAGACTTATCACAAAACTTATCACAAGTGTTTGGTATTTGGGAGCTTTCATTTTTAGGTTCGGATCTTTTACAGACCAGAGGTAGGCATGCCCAAATGGCATTTCCTGGTGTTATGATATTACATATTACAAACTGGAATAGAAACAGATGTGAATTTCATATTTAGTATAATGTAAAATATGATTATAACACCCTATCATAATGGTTCGTAGAAGATCCGCATCTTAACATAAAAGCTCTCTGTTATTATCAAGCAAATTTGCAATCACCTGTCTGATCATTAGCCAATTATCATTTTGGCAATAGGATAGTGTTTCAGAATAGGGCAGTTTTTATATCAAAGATTTGCATAATGATAAGCATGTTGGAGGGTACAAACAAATACCTACAAGAAGTATAAGGCAAACAGAATTATGGGACACGACGCAGCTAGCTGCAGATGTTGCCAGTCCCTGAGGAAGTATGCCAGAAGACACACCCACAACATGCCTAGGGGCCAGAACCCAGTGATGGCTACCCCTGTAGCATGTCGCCATCTTGGTCCAATCAGCTCCATACCTGTTGGGACAAGCGGTAAAAAAAAATAGTGCAGCATGGTAAGACACAAACTTATTGATGCTAGACAGGCTTGAGCATTAAGAATGGGATCTTTTACTATCATGGGAATTACTTTACTGTATCGGTGCTGCATGCCCCAGTTGTTGGCGCTCAATCTGCAGAGTTAACATAATTCTTAAGATGGTAAGAGAATCCATCGTCAATGCACAACAGACACTATTTGTTTAACTTTTTACTTTCTGTTTACTTTCGTCACACAAGGCTATGATGATTATAAGTCTAATACTATCAGTAAATAAGAGTTGTGAAGTCAACAGAACCCAAGTGGCAGCTGGGTATCATTTATAAAATTAAACAACATTATTATGTAATAATAAGGAGGTTTAGAAGTCTCTTATCCAGGCAAATGCCTGCATCCGCAACTTCGTATCATTATTTTCCCATCCGACCACATCCACCACCCTTTCTTAACTCTTTATGTGAACAGTTGGGAAGTGTGTTAGGGTCACGGGTGAACACCAGGCTCGCACATGAAAGTTTGGGACCGATTCAGGCAGTAGGTATTTAAGAAATAATTTGCTGTGAAGTTAGTGTCCCTGTAGTGTAGTAGTAACACGTTCAGACTTGCAAGCTGAGAGACCCTGGTTCGATTCCCAGCAGGGACAGGAAATTTCTAGTGTAGCTTTTTTTGGCCTATTTTCTCAAAATTGATCCTTCGCAGTAATTTGGTGAAATCCCTGGTGACACACTTTCCTAAAATAATATATAACATCTGAAAAATTATCAGACTGAGCTCACATTTCTCCCCCACAATAATAATGAAAGAACAGCTATTTGCCTTTCCACGCGCTTACATTTAGGCACCATACAGTGCCACTGCTATTCTACAGGCGCTGATCACTCAATGTCACAGTGTTCCTTCTCCCCCCTCCCCACCCCACAGATATCTGTGTGCCCGATTCATAAAAATGTCAGTGGGAAGTCACATTACTTTTAGTTGTTAATAAAATTCTTTACTCCTGCCTGGTCGTTGTAGGAATAGGGTCTACATCCATGGGTAAAATAAGAAGGTGGTTAACTTTTGGTACGTGTCGGAGCAAGAAGATGAGCCTTATAAAATACTTTAAACATACATATATTTTCATAAAATAATTTTTAAAATTATCGTGGGAACAGTGCGAAACTTGATGGAAAGATTGGGCCTGGTCGTAATTGCCGTATTTTGGAAGATAATGTATCTTGTTAAAATGGCCAATTTCGCAATATCTTCACACTCGTTATTTGACCAAAGTAACTCAAACAGTTACTGATTTGCATTTGGAAATGTTGGGTTGGATCTAGAATATTATGTTTTAATGCCCATCGGAAGAAATGACGAAACCAGCTCTTCTTGTATCTCACAAGTTGTTCATAGATTGATGTATGGACAAGAGACAATACTATTTGATGTACATGAAACATGGTGTTGTGATGATTTGCCCTTGGAAAAGAATACAGGATCTTCTTGCTTACTACAGGACATTCTGTGGGGTTACACAGAGCCATCAAAGTCGGATAAATCCACAGCATGCTCTCTCACTTCTGTAAAACATCCCCCGGTCAAAGTTTTCTTGCCAACATTCGGGCAAGGCAAAATAAAGCTGCCTTAAAACCCAACAACTGAAGCACCATTTTTCCACTGCTGCTGATTTATGCAGAACTTCAACCTACGAAACTTGGCATCAAAGATCATTACATGTGGTAGTGCTCAGTGACAAGAATCAAAAGCAAGGCAAGGCAGGGCGGGGCGAGGCGAGGCGAGGCGAGGTGAGGTGAGGCAAGGAGAGGCGAGGCGAGGTGAGGCAAGGTGAAAGATGGCAAGGCAAGGCAAGGCAAGGCAAGGCAAGGCAAGGCAAGGCAAGGCAAGGCAAGGCAAGACAAGGCAAGGCAAGGCGAGGCGAGGCGAGGCGAGGCGAGGCGAGGCGAGGCGAGGCGAGGCGAGGCGAGGCGAGGAGGGGCGAAAGATGGCTTAGTGAGGCAAAGCAAGGCAGGGCAAGGCAAGGCAAGGCAAGGCGAGGCGAGGCGAGGCGAGGCGAGGCGAGGCGAGGCGAGGCGCGGCGAGGCAAGTCGTGGCAAGGCGAGGCGAGGCGAGGCGAGGAAAGGCATGGCAATGCGAGGTGAGGCGAGGCGAGGCCTACTCACCCAGTGTGAAGGACGAACAGTAGGCTGCAGACAGCGCCATCCCATTCAGCAAGTACAATGCTCCTAGCATGTAGATGTTGATAGCCCAGGTGATAAGGACACTGGCGCACAGGTGTAAGGTTAAGGCCACCATCATCATTCGCTTACGTCCGACTCTAAAGATGGCAGAAAAGAAAACAGAAAGATTAAGAATAGTCAATTACTCTTATTCACAAACCCAGGGGTGTATGAGAAAAAAAAAGTTACAGTTAAGTTCCACTATCTAGTAAATGTGGTGGGACCAAAAAAAAATCCTTTGTGATATTTTGCTACTTAAGCCCTCCTCTCCTCCCTCTCCCCTTCCCCTCTCCCCCACCCCTCCTCCGTCAAACAGAGTCGCCTCCACGGATGCCATAAAATTGCATCTAGCATTTAGCATGTGATTTGATTTGAAAATATGTTCTTTTCCTTCAACACACACTCATGCACACACTTTCACTATAGTAGATACAAATGCTCAGACAAGCATAAGTTTGGTCATGTATATGCATCGGAAAGAGATCTGTGAGAATTAAGATCTCTTGCATCGCTTCATCAGAAAGTTTAACCTGCAAAAACTTCAGTATACACAAGAAAAGGCACACAAAATTTAACAGACGATATTACAGCGTTTTGCTGTAAATCAAAGGGACTCAGCCCTTTCGGAAGGCGACATAGTAATAAACCTATAAGTTACAATGTTGTCGCTAAACATAGAACAAAAACAACTAAAAAAAATCATAATACACAGTAATTTGTGAAGAAAAGAAATAACAACACACAGTATATTTATTTTATGCAGATCTTTTGAGGAAAATCTCAAGGTTAAACACCGTAACACATAAGGTTTCTTTCCTGAGTAGCTGAAGTCAACTTCATTATGAACATTCTGGTTATAGGAATATGGAAAGATGTGATCCTACAAGAAATGAGCTGTGCTAAAGTATAAATTCTGTCCTTCTAAGTCTTGCTCTTCTCATCCTTTTTTTTTTTCTTCCAAATTCTTAAGAAGAGTGTCCTCACTGATGTATGCTCCTTTCTCCGTCAGTCTTCAGATGCAGTATAGAATTCAGGCTCTTCTAAGTTTTCTTCAGATGATTGTGAGTGAGTGAGTGAGTGAGTGAGTGAGTGAGTGAGTGAGTGAGTGAGTGAGTGAGTGAGTGAGTGAGTGAGTGAGTGTGAGTGAATGAGTGTGAGTGAGTGAGTGAGTGAGTGAGTGAGTGAGTGAGTGAGTGAGTGAGTGAGCAGATGAATGGGTATGTGAGTGAATGAGCAAAAGAAGAGATAAATGAGAGGAAGATTTAAATGAATGGATGAACGAGTCTGCTAAATATTTTCCAATACATACATGTATGATTATATCCAGCAGAATAGCGTCTGCCTGTATGTCGTATTTCTAAGGAGCCACTAACATATAATATATACATGTAGTAGGCTTCTACCTTGTCCATTATTAATAGGGAATTGGGGAAGGGCCGGGGAATGGGGAATGGCCGTAGAAGGTTAGAAATCCATAGGAGAATATCTGTAAGAGCTGACTGAACCTATAGCATGAAATAGACATCTTACCGCGTAAGCTTGTAGGCTTGAGGAAATGAAACGAAGTAAAAACCTAGGGTTCCACTGTTGTCCACAGACTAAGGAAGTAGAATTAATAATTCGATAGTCTGTGTTGGAGCCAATCCGATAGCCTACATAACTTACACATCAGCGATTGGTCCGAGAAAGAGGCAGCCAATCATCTGGCCGCTCATCATGGTCATCATGGCGTGAGATTTCAGAATGTTGCGTCCGCAAACGAAATTCATCTGCGATGAAAATGGCTGAATTAAACAACCTACCTACCTAACATCCTGACACAACTTTTCTAAAACACACTTTTACCTGATCTGTGGTCAGCTGAGTGGTTCTTTTCCATCTTTTTACAGATAAATACCATTTATCACACGATAACCTTTTGTACGTCTAAAGGCAGCTGCCTCCTAGATCATTATGATGAACTGATATAAACTCGTTGAACTTTAAAAAAAAAAATTATGCCAGACAGAAACAACCTTTGAAACTTTCAATGTTCTACTCAGCCTGTCATCTTTCCAAATGCTTCGTTTGATAGATATATATAGGCTATATATCCCAACTGTGTTCTCCTCCCCCTCTCCTTCCCTACCCCAACTTCTTCCACTTCCCCTCTAGGCCACAGTCTGGACTATCCTGAGTCCAAGGGACACAGTCGAACCTTTATATGGCGACTACCTTTTGTTCACTATAAAAGTCATGGCTTTCGGCAGATGGTCGTCGTACACAGGTGATCTTTAAGGGTCTAGATTTAACATGCTACGATCAGTGTCTGCAGATGGTCGTCGTACACAGGTGACCTTTAAGGATCTACATTTAACATGCTATGATCAGTGTCTGCATACCAAGACCTGGGTTCCCACTGTGCTCCCAGAATCTGCATTTCGAAGATTGGAATCAAATTAAAAGCTCTGATTAAAGATGAGGGTTGTTTTTTTTTTTTGCCTAGAACAGAAAAAAAAAACAAAACATGAATTATCAGCGGAGAAATTGCTGAAGTGCGCAGGCATAGGGCAAAAGCATTGTCCTCTGCTTCCTTGTTAATGTGCATAGAGGCCAACATTAGTAGCCTACTTACGATTGCCATATAGTACAGTAATAAGATAGATTGCAGATGCAGATTATTGAAAAAAACAAATTTCAAACCCTATGGTACGCGTGAAACCATGAGTGGCCTTTCTGATGTTTTCAGGCTGCCGATTGCCAAACGCGTTTTATGCAGTGATTTCTCATACACTTTACAATGTTCTGAACAGAAGAAAAAAAACGGTTGCTGTCTGATTGATACCGAAATTATAAATAAGTAAAAAATACGACAGGATGTGCCTTAAATCCTATCGCCTCAGTAAGTGGTTGTGGTCGCCGTACCAGGTTCGACTGTATTCATTCATTTAATGCCCTGCAGTTTGGCCAGGGCGTACATTCCCCTCCACGTCATTTGTTCCTCTGACATCTGTATCATCAGGTTGTTCTCTGACCCCTGTATCACCAGGCTGTTCAATTCATTCTTGTTCATCTCGTCAGACATCTTGCATCGCTCTCTTTGTCTCTGCCTACATTTCTCTCCAGTCTTTCTAGTTATTTCCAGTTCTTGCAAGGAATTTTCATGAGCGTGGCCGAATGTTTACGACGCTGGCTCAAGACTCAGTTCCCACCATGGTCATGCTTAAGCAAAGCATTTTCAATAACATCTTTTTCAGTCCACCCATGTGTAAAATGCGTACAATGCTATGGGCAGTGAAAGATATCGACATAATGCCCTTGTAAATGACAGAGGCCCTGAATGTTCCTTAGGAAATGAGAAAGTCGTAAGAGTGATTTGGCTGCCGGGATAATAATAGTCCAAGTGGCATGAGGGGCCTGAGTGGAAAACTTAAAAACCACTTATTATCATATTATTATTATTATCATTATTATTATTATTATCGTCATTAGCCAAAAAGAACATTTTCACGGGTTCTTGAACAAAATAAATCTAAATACAAATAATTTCTCCTTCTGACTAAGGCATGACTACAAACGAGTTTTAGAACAGGAACCAATTAAGATGCACAGAGGTCTACCACGTTTAATAAAACGATCGTTAGATGGTTTACCTATAATCAGATTTTTTTTTTAACCGCAACAGTTTAATGGTTGAGCAGAACTAAGCTCTGCATAGCGGTTCCCCGTTTCGCTCACACATGTGTGTGTTTGTGAATGTATGGGCATGAGTGCGTCTGTGTGTGCCTGACACAAAATCTTAAGAACATTATATTTAATAGTCTGCTGGAGAGAAAACTCACTGGACCGGTGTAGTCAGATATTTCTGTCAATGTCTATCAGCAATTTTAAAAAAATCTGTATGTCTTTTCAAGAAGATCAAAATCAGATTTGTGGGAGCCAGCAGAGACGTTTTGGATTATTTCTAGCTCACCATTGCTTACCCGCTGAAAGAGGCAAAGCCTATTTTCCTGAACAGTATCTCGACAGAACAAGGCAGATTTGTTATTCACAGTTCTGATATGAGAGCTATATTTGAACATTCGCTCGTGTTTGATATTTTAAGAGAGAAAGGCTTGGGAACTGTCCCTGTGTTTTTGATAATCATCCTCTTGAAATGAAGAGTATGCACCATTCACACATCTAACTTAACATACACTTTGACATAGATAGCTGTAGTGTCTTTTGGAGGCGTGTAGAGATACGTGTGTAAGAGAATATGTCAGTCGCAAGCATCTATCTTTATATGAAGCTGATTTATAATCCGTTCTAAAAAAAAAGTATGTATTCTTTCTTTGTTCTCATTTGCATATCGTGTCCAGGAGGCAGTTCAAGAAAGATTTTGTTACTGGTAGTGTATGAAAGAACAGGGGAGATTTATGGAAATTTGCTGAGTTGGAAGAGGGGGAGAGGACAAGGGAAAGAATAGAATGGAGGGATGGGGAAGGAGAGATGGGGAAAAGTAGTCCAACTGATCAGGGAAATGGGATTATGGATGGACAGAAAAGATATTATCTAGATTCCCTAATGAGAGAACCTAAAAATAATCGGAAATAAGGCCGGATCTTTCCCTTTAACTTCAGCGGTGTAATAATGGTCTTCTCTCTCTCTCACTCTCTCTCTCTCTCTCTTTCTCTCTCTCCATGGCCTTTTGACACTGTCACAGTGAACACACATGTCTAGTAAATAACAAAAACAATACTTAGAGGTAAAAGGTAATATCATCCTGGATCCAGATTTTCACGACATGCCTCCAATTCCCCACCCTGTCTCCTCTGTACAAATTTTTCTCCGGCCGCCAGAAATTCTGTTAGCTCGACACAATACCATATTTGACAGTGTGGATTTCCATGTGTGAGCAGTCGGGAAGTGTGTTAAGATGACAGGTGAACACTAGGTTCGCACGAGGAAGTTAGGGACCGATTCAGGCAGTAGGTATTTAAGGATTAAATTGCTGTGAAGTTAACGTCCCTGTAGTGTAGTGGTAACACGTTCAGACTTGCAAGCTGAGAGACCCTGGTTCGATTCCCGGCATGAACAGGAAATTTCTAATGTAGGTTTTTTTCGGCCCATCTTCTCAAAATTGATTATTCACAGTAATTTGGTAAAATCCCTGGTGACACACTTCCCTAAAATAATATTATATTATGTAACATCTGAAAAATTATCAGTCCGAGCTCACATTCCTCCCCCTTCATAATAAAGAATGAATACTATTCTATATGCCTTGCCACCCGATTACAAATGGACACTTTGATCTACTCAGAGAAAAAAAAAATGATTTAATGTGTTGACAGCAGCTCTTTCACTTGTCACATAATTGATTATAATATAACATGCTATGGGCAAAACAGGCAATGCTGTTCTTCGTATATTATATTATCCCATGCATAAACGATTACAAGACAAGTGACTGCTGATTGCTTTCCGCTGTGTCATCAAGACCTACTCTGTTGCACGCCGTGCACAGTGAATTTTGACATAGGCCTACTGGTTTCGCTCTCCATCTGCAACTAAACTGATGTCACCACGAACTCGCCCTGGGCAATGCTCCGGCTAGCCGTGTTTGCCCCCTTCCCACC
>JAWQUT010000131.1:1239286-1253123 GCA_033807755.1 Ellobium chinense | reverse complement strand
GTGTTATGTGACACTGTTGGGTCTATAAACAATCACATAGTACCATTTATGTGGCAAACCATAATATACATTATTCAAGTTCTTTAAAGGGCAACAGCTGGTGACGCTAAAAATAAAAACAGACACAGCCTACCCATGTAACTCTTTCGGAACATTGGGAAAAGTTACAGCTGAGCGCAGGGTGAAGTGCAACAAACTATACTGATGTGCGACTTAGCCGTTAACATGCCTATATCTATACAGACTTTAGGCTGTTCCCAGAGAGTACTGCATGCCAGGCAGCGAGGCGGAAAATATTGAGAATATTTGGGTCAGGGCATCTGTGATGTCCCAGTGACCCATGGGTTGATTGATTGATTGATTGATTGATTGATTGATTGATTGATTGATTGATTGACTGATTGACTAGCTTACAGAAAGCACTATATTTTTGCATTCTGCAAACAAATTAGCGATTAAATGAAAAGTGCCATCAAGCAGAAAGCCATAGAGTGAGTCAGATTGTACGCTGCTGAACTATGGACGCTGCCTTGTATGATTAAACAAAACTTAACACTACTGTTTTTAAGTTATCATATTATATATGGGTTAACCCACACTCCAACCATGGCTTGGGAGTCTCAAGCTACTTTTATTGTAGGTTTCTGATTTGTACTTTGGCTTCACCCACCCTGTACCAAGATATATTATTAAAGATTTGTGTGTTCAACTCTTGGGCGGGCGGTTTGTGTTATAATGGGAAAGACACTTCGCTCCATTCTCCCCACTCAGCTCAGGTGTATATGAGTAGTCGGCTTTAGAGATAGGAGGATCAGGGCGCTGCACCACGGCCGACCAGCAATGACTTTGTTATGTTCTTCCTTTGTAATATTATGTATTCACATAGATGACGTGTACTTTTATATGTGTTTGTAGTATGAATGGGATGTGTAACATTGTGTAGCACTGTAAACCAATTTTCCCTGCGGGTTAAAATGAAGTTCCCTCTCCTTTGTTTTAACTTCATATCGCTATTCAAGAATGAGAAGATTGTAACTCCAGAGTTTGATTGTTGTTTGACACTACACATTACTCTTCCAAGATTACTCTACGACGTGTACTTGAGTTTCAGGATAATTAGATTGTAATGTATTCACATAGCGTGTAACAGAGATGAATCCGGTTGCACTGGTAAACTCATATATTCTCGTTGAAATGACGAGATGGCGTCACAAACTTACAGAAACCCATCAGAATAATTATATCATTTTTTGTTTTTTTGTGGCAGATTATTAAGTCTGACAGTAGAGCGATGATAATGATCAATATATTTCGCTTGAACGCAGCTCCGGCCGGTAAGGCCGGTTAGCTGCTTGGGAAAAAGCGAAGTCAACCGTTTAATTATGTCGTCAGAAGGCGTATCAGCTAAACAAACATCCGTCATCAAACCATCTTTTGCATAAAATATGAATAATAGGATATTGCGTTTCGCTGTGCTGCATATCGAAGTCTTGCATCTCGCTGTGTATGTTAATGGGGTTTTGGAAATCAATGAAAACATAAAATTATCCCTATTGTACATAAAAAATGCAGTTAAACGCAGAATTCATTTACACTTTCATTGGTAGCAACTTCAGAATGACAAACACAAGCCTAGGCCGAAATCATAACAAACAAACAAAAACTTGCAGGGATAAGGGTATTGTAGGATGAAGCTGTTACTCCATCAAATAATGAAGCGTCCTAAAATTAAAGATGGACTAGATCTGGTTTAAAAGGTACCTGGTTGTCGCATTTGAATACAGTATTATCTCAAAAAGCCAGTTACTTCCTCTTTGCCACTGCGTAGAAAACGGTGGCAAACGTGATGTTCACAAGGTGTTCTAATCAGACAAACTGCTGTATTTTGTAAGAATTTGTTTATCCTTAAAATGGGACAGGCACACTGAAACTAATATTTGTCTCACTGCCGTTGTAAAAGATTGTGTTCACAAAATATGTCTTCCTTACTCTAAATAGTGCAGAAAACTAAGGCAAGATCTGATGCTGAAAACTTACTCCAAACGAACGAATTACCCGCTTATATATATTGTGGTCACAATAAACTCTCTTGCATTGCATCAAGCAATGAGCACTAAATATCAGCATGAGCAAAAGACCACATGAAAGGCACAAATACTAATGTAGAGACATTTGAAGTTTGCTTTTCATGTTAATTACCTTTGTCGTAACTGTTGCCACCTAAGGCACGCATAAGATAAACTTGAAACTGACTTCGTTGCATGTGCTTTGCATAGCAAGCTCATAGTCTCAAATGATTTCAGTAATCTCTATAGAAACGAATGTAATCCTCAGTAACACAATGGAAACCAAATGGAGGCTCATGAAACACAATTCAATATTATCTCCAATTGTATCCATCAATCAATGACCAATTAAAAAAACAAAACAACAACGCTAAAATCTGTCACTCTGGACACCACATATTCATTCAGACAAAGCATAGAAAAAAAGACTCAAAACCTCCCTTAAACAAACAGGCAACCAGTCTCAATGTCATTTCCACATACATTCAAGAACAGGTTACTTCCAAATCTAGCATACCTTTGAATTTCATTTGGCTTCATAAAGACAAAACAAGACATATTTTTACCAATCATAGGCTACATAACAATACAGAAGACCAATACCCACAGACATCACCAAACCAACCCAACTGGCAGCCAAACATACCACAGAAGCATACAAGTACTGAACGTGAACCTACCTGAGTAGCAATAGTAGAGGTAAACTCCGTAGAATCATACACCCAGGAAGAACATTTACAAATGGCCCTGCTTGAGGAGCTGTTGATAAACAACATGAGGCAAAAATAATTGTAATGTAGATAATTGTCAGGTAGTATTAGTAAACGTAAGGCCTTTTTGAATAATTTTTCTAAGGAAGAATTTTGAGGAATAGATCACAGAGATACTAGGCAGCGCCTTATCTGAAAAATGTGGCGCTGGGATTTTTACATAAAACATTAGGATAAATGCATTTTGTGAAGAAGGCCACTTTAAAGAAGGTTGCAAAGAGCTATAACCATGCTCAAGCTCTACCTTGCTTACACTTATTTATCAGTGCGGGGCATAACTGTATGTCACCATTATTGTTTACTCCGCGGAACCGGGCCTCGTGACGTGGCCCCTCCATCCATATTATTTTTACTATTTCCGGAAATAGATCACTGCCATATTCAGTTCCAAACTAGGCTTATATCAAGTATGTCATTAGATATAGTTCAGCACACCTGTTATTGCTGGAATCTGATCTATTCTGGAAGGCAGTTGAATTCCTGGGTCCATCTTCTGCGCTGATGTGGTCACATGACATAGGCGTGTCCTCATAGCTGTACAAATCACACTTTGAGTACGATTCGCTCTCGGTTTCTCTTGGAATGCGCTGGTCTATCATGGAGGAATGAACAGGGTTTTGTATCTGATATGTGTCATTAGCGAGACCTGGAATGGCACATCTGAAAAGTAGTAACCAAAAATAGATTAAAGACAAAAAAAAAAAAACAGAAGGAAATTCACCTTTATTTTCCCGTGGGGGATACAATTGTGCAATGTAATGCATTTAATTCATGACCATACATACATAAACAACATAATAATTATACATAATATTAAAATGCTAAAACATCTTCATAAATTATCGGATCAAAGTCTCTAACCCCCCTTCCCCCCTTCTATTTTTCTCTCTCATAAGAAATTGAATCAGTTGCATGGTACATGCCTTGATGTGCAACTCTGCGATAGTTCCCTCCGGATTTGACATGAAAGATTGCATGTCAAAATGCAAAATCGCATATTAGGTTGCAGGAGCCTAATTGGTTAAAAAAAAATGGACTATCAGAGTCGACAGCAGTAGAGTATAAAAATCTGTCCTTTGTATAGAAATAATCGTATAACATGAAACCACATCGCAAAAGTGGTGAAATTCAGTCTTGAACTGTAAAAAAATAATTGTTTGCAGACAGTGTTTCCAATTGGCTTCAGTGGATTTCATTTGTGCGAGCCTGTGATCTGCAATAGAAGACCAAATTTTTAATCCCAATTCATCTAAATTAAAATTGTGTAAATCTAAACGAAGGATCACGCAAAATGGTGGCACTAGAACTGCAGACCAGTTTTGGCCATCTTGAAACGTTCCTGTAGTTCCAGGAAAATTTTTTAGTAAATTTTTTTTGTTGCGTTAAAATTAACTAAGATTTTGATGTGCATAGTAATTTGCCGTGATCCTTGCGCGTATCTATGAAAATTCAGACTCCGAAGTTCACCGATTTTTCGGGAGCGGCCATTTGAAAAGCATAAGAACCATGTGCAAATGTGGCTGCTTTTTATAAAATTGCAAAGTGGGTGCACTAAAAGAGGAGCTGGCTAGGTGCTTCTATATCTTACGGCCGCAGCTGGAAGGTGAGAGTAATTGAAGCAGGAAGGGAGATATGGTGAGCGAACATGATTACTAAATACATTATCAATTTCTGCATCAGTTTGATCAGTAGTTCACTGGTTATACTTATGACCACTCTGATGACAAGAAGAGTCATAACGACTAACAGTGATTCGGGCGCTTGCACTTGCTGGCTAAATCTTGCTCTAAAACAAAAATTGTGTTGACACAGGCAGATTCTTCAAACAGAGATAAACAAAACAATTCAAAGTTTACTATAGGCCGCTTAGGCCGCTATGGCCAATTCCAACATATAGAATATGCAAACAAAAACAAAACAAATTTTTAAAAGGTACATATAAATTAGAAAATATTTCAAAAAGATACTGTATACGTATACGCTCATCTCTTTGTTTGCACTCGCATTGCGATTACTCACATTTGCCCTATCGTGGTATTATTTCTTTTTATCCACTTGCGTTTAAGGAAAAAAACAACAACAAACAGTTTCCTTGTCGTTAAATATTGAAACATTGCATAAAAATATATTGGTTGATTTTTTTTTGGATAACTCCCGACTGTGACGTATAAATTAAAAATCCGATAAGCTAATAGGCAAATAGGCACATAAACCTACGTTTGCGGATCGGCGGGATCACCGCAGGCAAGTTAAATTTAAGCCTTGTCCGTGTTTTTGTTCTGAGGCTTATAGGGCTGTTGCATTTTGCTTCGATAGGCGCACACCTGAGTACAATAATAAAAAAAAAAAATGGGTCGCCTCTAGCCAGGTGTACTCTATCAGAGAGTTTACATTACAGCAAGGTTGTTATACAAAACTAATGTTTTTGCTTTCTTTCCACGACTAGTGACGTCCGGTGGCCCATTTGGCAGGAGATGCCAAGTAGGCATAGTTTGTCACATAAGAATTTCAATCAATGAGATCAAATGTCCATCCAGCCCACGCCTTATTAATCCCCCCCTCCCCCCGCACACATGACCAATCCCACGAATAACCTCCTGTCCTTGCATTATTTCAGTAACCAAAATAATTTCAGCCCGGGCTCTAACTACGTGGATTTGTTTTCTGCCGTGACTTAGACTCGCGAAGCCAAGTCATGCATGGCTAGCATTGTTGTCATGGATCGCCATTGTGAAGTTTCTGCTCTTGTCTTTCTACATTCTTTGCTGGTGCCATAAACTCTAGCTGGCCTAGATCTGTTTGAGGCCCGATCAGTACAAAGGAGGTTAATTCTCTTGCCCAGTAGTTACTTCCGTATCTCTCTTGTACCGAGCAAATAAAAATCTGGCACTACCAAGTCGCAGTGCATTCGTTGCTCTGTCGTTTGGCTTGATTTTAAGCGTTGGCTGTAAGCTAACCAAACGAACGTTGTCCGAGCAAATCTATGGAGCATTTGCACTGTACAGAATGATCTTAATTATTGTTAAAGGCTTATACATGGTATTATGTTTCTTAATTCATATTAGTTTATCACTGAAGTGTGGGAGACAAAATAATGGTGCCATGGTTCCATTACCTCCAATGACGCAGCGCAATTGTCCATGGTTGTTTTGTGTTGTTAGCTAAATTTGCTACCACCTCCACCACCCACTGGTTACAAAAATAAAATTTCAAAAAAATCCAAGTCAAGCTAAAATAATATATCGCATGAAAAAAAAGTTAAGTTCACAGCCCTACTAGGCTACAAAAATGTATTAGCTTTGGGTTTCGAGGTAAACAGGAGCCGGATTAACCCAGTGGAAGATCGGCGCTTCAGAGACCCATAAAGGTCGCCTGCCTCTCAAAGAAAGAAGGACTCTGTGTAATGTTTCCATATTTAAAGGAAGTGGTTTTCGGGCAACCTATTTTACATACTGTATGTAGCTGTTATAGTCTGAGTTAAAGTTTAGGATTAGTAACATGGGAAAGCTTATCATTAGAATTAGGGTAGGGTTAGCTCATTAATTGGGCTCTTTCAGCGACAAAAAAACATAAAGGATTAGGAAAAACATGGAACCAAAAAGTCGAGGAAAAAGGGAGGCGGTCAATTTCAGGATAGCCAGACTTGGCTCTTTCGGAGGCAGATACCAGATATCTGGCTCCTTTAAAAAGATATTGGCTCCCAAATACCTGACTGCTCTTTGGCTTTTTTTTTTGCGGCTCCACCAGACTTTACGTTAAAACTGACTCATTTCCTATACAAAAAGTACTTATATTTCTCTCAGACTGAATGGTTTTTCAAGTGAGTGGCCTCTGTCATAATTGCCAAATAATGGACAGAAATCAAAGATCGATCTGTTTTCGTATAGTAACATTTCTTATCATGTTCCTCCAGTGTGGGTTCTGATTCTAATAATAACGGCGTATATCCAATAAACAGACTGTTTCTTTGTAAATTCGTGCCTTATATGTCAACTCCTGACCCCGGTAAGTTCTTTTCGGACATGATTTGGCTCTTTATTGACTCTTCGTCGTAAGCTATTTGGCTCCGGCTCGAAGAAAAGTATGGCAGCCCGGTCAAAATCGATGAAAAAAACAGAGAAGGGATAAAAGGGGAGCATTTTCTCGAGCCCTGGTCTCCTGGTCTTAATCTCTTTTGATTCCGAGCTCCTGAAAACGTATTAGCCTATTCATACATACTACTTACTGTTCTGTCGACCATTCATCTACTGGGTTTTTGGAGTTAGTAGGCCTATTCAAAGATCATGGGATCAAAGCAACGGTCCGCTTCAGTGGGCCGTTTTAATATTGTAAAAAGTAGGGCTTACGGGATTAAAGGAAGGCGAACGTAAAATATCCTAGAGGCGAAATAACTTTTGGCACACTGGGCAACTGCCCCATGGCCTCGTAAGCGTAAACTCAAGGACAGCTGTCGCCACGGCCCCGTAAAGTTCGCCCATCTCTCAAGGACAACTAATCCAAGAGCCCCGTACTGATGGCCCATCAATAAAGGAAAACTGGCCCCAGACCCAGTAAAGATAGTAAACCTCTCAAGAGCAACTGTCCTCCAGAGCCTCCTAAAGCTCCCCCATCTCTCAAAGACCAGAAGGCCTTGTGTATTGAGGGCCATTATATAGAGGCACCCTGCGGCATGTCGAGCCAGGCCATTCCCTTGCCTTTCCACCATGCTAATCCCACCCTCATCATCTCTAGAAAATTACGCATCACGCATTCCTCTCTGATATTAAATGAAAATACTCTTTCACATAAAACAAAACAAAAAAAAATCAATAAGAATCAGCCTCGTAGTAATTTATGCTTAGAGGAATGAGGGTAAATAAAAAATAGGCCAGTGGTCAAATAGGACAGAGAACAACAACAACAACAACAACAACAACAACAACAACAACAAAACAGGAGGAAGGGAACAGCTGATATTTATACAGTCAGGGTTGCCACAAAATGATGAATTTTTTCCCATGAATTTTCCATGATACTTCCAAGCGGTCTCATATTGTTTTGGATGATAACAGTATAACCTATAATCATCGTATATCTCTGTGTCACATGGAATTTAATCAGTGTTTGGCAAGTTTTCCGTTTGGATGATGCAAGAATCCAGTTCACAAAAAAAAAAAAAAAGCTCCAATTTAAAATTTAAAATGTGCATATTTTTTTTTCATGACATCTAACCATTTTGGCAATATCCAGCTTCTGGTTTGCGGTTAGAGACAGGATAGAGGAATAGGATTAGTAAGGACAATGCACCATGTATTACCGCAATTTTTGCATTTTCCAGAACTGGCAAGGTTAATGCCAAATTTTTTCACGTTTTTTTTTTTTTTTAGGTCTCTAAAAATATTCAGATCTATGGCAACACCGAGTTAACGTCACCTGTGATCTGGCAGAGCCAGGGTGAAGACCGTCATCATGACCTGGATGCCACAGGAGAAGATGACCATGCTGAGCATGAAGTACTGTTGTCGCTGGTAGCGGCCGAACTCGCCCAGGTGGACCAGAATGTCGTCGAACCTCATCATGGATTGCTGGACCGCTCGCTAGGCTTTTGAGTTGATGCTGGTGCTGGTTATCTGATCTCTTTGTCTGTAACCTCTTTCTCATACAGCAGAGTTAGTTTTCTGCTGACTGAAAGAAAAGAATTTTTTTTTAAAAAAAGCAACATTACTGAGAGTTTTAAAATGGCGCTGGGCAATTCCACGGAACCCTGTCTCATCAGTTACCATGAAACTTAATCTACAGGTTGAAACAAGACTTTCTTCTTCATAGACTTCCCACCTGGTGCTTGCTTTAGCAATTTTCCGCCAGTATGAAAGCTAAATCCACTGTTCCTGTTATTCTATCACAACCTTCAACCTGCACAAATTAGGAGCAGAATTATAGCGTTAATAATTACTGCCTCTAAACGTTTGTACCGTATCTCTTCTTTTTTTTTTTTCAAGATCCACCTTTTCACCTCTTAGAACGACGTTGAAATTTCGGAGCGGAAATTTCGTGATACGAAAACCAACGTATGTAGAGAGGTCAAACAGTGAACGTTCTTATGCATGGCAATGTTGTAACAAAACTAGTACTGTCCCGGGTCATACTCTAATGTTATTGGTTCCCTATATCCGTCCGCAGTGTATAATCTTTACTCCTGGGGCACGTGTTTTGTCCCCGAGGGAATGGGCGGAGCTTACACGTTAGTTAGAAAATTTAGAACTTCATGAGCTACACCGGAAGTAGGAACTCAATAACAATGGTGTCACGTCTTACCGTTGTAAGTTTGTTGTTGGAAGTTTTCATCAACGGCCCTGTGTCTAAGGAGGATGTGGCAAGAATCAAAGCTGGTATGTATGCTAATCAATGAGGCAAAGACACTACTGACAGATCAGCGTACTCTTTTCTAGCTCGTCCGCATCTTTTTTCTATCAGTCATCTTTACTTGTTTAGTCTAGAGACTCACATTTCCATTGCTTAGGATCCCCTAGGGATCGTCCACAGAATAAAAAGACATCCCCTCTCAACAATTGTCATTCTCTATGGTACTTCCCGCAGGAACCGAACAGAGAACATACGTAGCTTAGTTCATAAAAGATTCATTGCGTTCATTGTCAGCGCAGTTCGGCGCACAAAATAATTCAGTGCGTTGCCGAAGCTGCTAGACTGCTATGGCTTTTACTACGTGCATGAATTTGTGATCTGGCAAATCTCATTTTGATCAAACAATGTCGGGTTTATAACATGGCTATGAATGGTATAAATGGTATCAATTATTCGTTACACACAGACCTCGGGGATACAAACAGAATTTTTAGACAAAAATCGAAGCATAAAATGTTCCTGTCGATCGACAAACTGGGTCAAATACAAACATAAATACAATTTTATTCCGAGTTTGAGGCCGGTTCTCATGACAGTATCAGAATGTATGTGCGAGCTTAAAACTTAATAGGACGTAACAACTTAAAATTAAAACTTAATAGGACGTATCAGGGGCGTAGCGTAATGGTAGTCAAATAGTCAGTGACTACCACTTGGAAAAAGAACGCCTCATAAAATGTTGACAAAAACAAACTACCAAAAAATATTGAAATAAATGCCATGCTCATAACCCATTATTAATTCGCCGCCTTGTGATATACTAAGCCTCCACCCCCTTCAGAAGCAGAAAAAACGCTGCACAAATCGCTTGAAATGTTTATCACAACAATGGTACTTGCACCCTGACTGAGCCCCAAGCGCAGCCCAGTTTAGCTAGCCAAGTAGTCATTCTGAATTTTGACTGCATTAGGTTAACTCGCCGGCAGCTCCTCTACTATAATATTATACGACAAAATGAGCACTTTAACCCAGACTGAGCCGCAGCAACATCCGCGAGCAGTGTTAGAATTTCCATGCCTGGAGGCAAAATTCTAAATGCCTATCCCAGTTTTCATTCACCGTCTTGGAATTGGGTCGTGTGGGTTAGCTAATGCCTGTGTGTTTTCTTGTCTCGGTGCTCATAGGCTAGACCAAATAGATCTAGATCTAAAGTCTAGATCTACAGTATACCCTGAAACTATCTTTTTTGCCAGAATGGATTTAATGAAACTCCTAGAAGTATACTTGGCTGTTTGCCTATGTGCTCTTTCTTAGCGACATGCGACGAATAAAAGACACTCTCAATTATGAGGTAAGCCAGACGCCTAAACTTTAAAAAAATATAGAGACTATATCAAATGTTTTTTGCTGCGGAAGCAAAGTTGATCACAGAATTATCTGTTTTCTTCGACACCAACCCCAATATTTTGCCCACATGCCCTCCTTATCTGTAAGGAGTAAACAATAGGTCAAAACTGTTGCTGTTACCATTGTTGTTATTGTTGCTGCTGTTGTTATTGCTTGATATTGCGTTGTTATTATGCAGCATTCCTGGTTTAGATGGTAAAGCAAATCTTTGCTATATAACACAATTTTGTTTCATGCATGATACCGCGTCTCTACTTAATGTGTATGTAGAGTGACGTTGAGGTAAAAGGATGACCGTTGGCCTATCACCAATTTTCAGAAGAAATTTGCTAATGAAAAGATTTCGCGCGACTTCTTTTTTTCTCCAACCTAATTTCTGTGTGTGTGTATGTGTGTGTGTGTGTGTGTGTGTGTTTGTGTGTGTGTGTGTGTGTGTGTNGTGTGTGTGTGTGTGTGTGTGTGTGTGTGTGTGTGTGTGTGTGTGTGTGTGTGTGTGGGCGCGCGCGTATGTGTATGTGCATGTGTGTGTGTGCAATACATACGACGTATACCTCATCAAGTATGAACAGGGGCGTAGCGAGTGTGATTTTTTTTGGTAATCTAGCACTTACATCTAACCAGCATTGGGGGGGGNGGGGGGGCAAGATATAGATACATTTATTTTTTGTTTGCTCATAATGTTTGTATTGTTTATAAATTTCTTTCCCACAGTCAGTCTTTATAAATTAGCTTACAGAGCATCCATACCATTTACATCAGACTGCTAACAAAGTCGGTACGAAGACTACAGAGCTGACCTGAATAAGCCTCCCTCAGTTTCGATATATATAGCAGATTGCAAATTCGCCTAAAACCAGCACTGCTGTCGGTATTCGTGTAAAAATAAGACAAAAATATAAACAACTTCCAGTCTTTTTCAAGACTGTCACCTCAAAGTACGGTATTCAAAATGCTGCAAAAATATCATGTACAGTATCATAATAAAGTTGTCGTCAATCAAACAGAGCAGGACGAGACACTTAATGTAAAAGGTATAGAGGTCTCTTTTCTTGCTCCCACTAAAAGAAGCTGAAGGCAAAGGTTAATGGTCTTAGAAATTATTCATGTTCAAGCAAAATGAACTAATGCTATTGTGATCATCATGAGCTCTGCAATATTTTAATGTTTACGGTGCCGTTGTCTCTAGTCCTCGGGAGAAAAATAAAAGGAAGAAAAAACTCTGGAACAGGGTTGCCAAATTTGGTTCTCTCGGAACCAATTATCAGATTTTTGGCCATATTTAAAGTTAGTAGTTCTCAAATAACTGATTGGCTCTTTGGTTCATTTTTAACTCCAATCGACTGTACATCACTAGTTACTAATTTCGCTTAGAAACACTTTTAGTTTACGTGTACTTCTACCAAACTGCTTGGTACCGGTAATTCTGTCGCCAGATGAGCACGAATTAAGGATCAATCTAAAAAAATGTTTCCATTTATGGGTCAGATCTTACATGCTCTAATATCTTTAGAAATAGAAATGTTTATGATAAGTATAATACCAGTGTATATCCATTACAAACATAAGTCGTCATTAATTTCTGATCTTATGTCAAATCTTGACCCAGGCCGCCGTTCGGTGCTATATTTTGGTACTTTTTCGGTTGTGATTTGGCTCCCGTTTGATAAAAACTGGCAACTGAGTTCTTGGCGTCGTTCGCGGCACGTCAAAAAAAAAGTGGGGGGAGTGGGATGGGAATGCAGTCTGCGTAGAGGATAATCAAATTTTTCTCTCAGATTACTGACCTCTTTTTTAAAATGGTTTTTCTATTGACGTTTCCTTCGAATGCAATACACTGTGCGTATGGGGCTGGAGAATCTGCGAGACGAGTACCGGGTCACAGATTAGTACTGCAAAAAACTTAAGTAGTGTTGACAAGATTGTACGCCAACGCTTGTAAATGGTACGCAAGTGTAATACATGTAAAACGATTAAGGTATTTGAACATTTTAGAAAGCACTTAGCATTAGTAAAATTGTATTAGATGGAAACTATATAATGAATGTATAATAGCTATTATGAACTGGTAATCTCAGATTAATAGATTACATGGACGCTACGCCTCTGAAATTACCGTTGCTTTATCATGCACACAATTTTGACAAACGAGACGAAATGCACGTGAGTGAACTGTTAGTCATACAGGAATGCTATCAGGGGCGTAGCGAGGGTGATATTTTTGGTAATCTAGCACCTTCATCCAACCAGCGGTCTGAAGCCGTACATGGCCGACTTGGATTAAGATTACGCAAAAAAGACAATTACTACGAACTGCCTTGGTACTGGATATGGATGGATATTATGATTGGCAACAACCATTCTGCATACATTAGAGCCTAAGGAATGACAGTTAAATGGATGCAGTTTTGGGATCGTCCTTTATTAGATGTTCCCTGGAGCCAAAAACGAGCCAAAGAGCCAGTCAGATACAGTATCTGGGAACCAATGGCTTAAAAAAAAAATCTGGTATTTGACTCCAAAAGAGCTAAGTCTGGCAGTCCTGAGAAAACCCAAGAACCCGCTTAGGGGAAAAGAGTCTCGCCGCTCTTGCGCAAAAAGAAAATAATAATAGTCATCACAGCGGGTAATCTAGATTCCCCTCAGATTACTGGCCACCTTTTTAAAAATAGTTTCTCTTGTAACACAGCCCTCGATACAATACACTGTGCATATGGGAGCGCTGAATCTGTGGAACAGTGTATGGGCCTTCAGGTTATCGGCGAGTATAACTAGCTAACCGTGGCAAGGTCGTATTGTCAATGCTTGTAGGTGAAATAGTGTAAGTGTGATGTTTGAAAATTTTATAAAACATTTCAGATTAGTTAAATTATATTGGATAAATGCGACAATATATCGGTAATCTCAGATTCATAGATTACATGGATGCTACGCCCCTGATGAAACGTTACAGTTGTAGTTATCATAGCTTCCTTATTACACAAGTGCCGTGTTTCATGGAATGGCGCTGTTGGCGTTCGTAGAGAGTTATAGCATGATTTTCAACGAGATTTTTGAAAGCCAATAAATCTTTCTATATAAACCCATGACTCAGTTTATGTTTGGTCGCGTGACGTTGCTGATTCTGCCTTCCAGTCAGGGCCGTACTGACCTCGGGGCAAACAGAGTAATTGCCCCATGGTTTCTCGGCTCTTCAGGACCCTCGCAACCCCGGCGCCTCTCCAATACCTTTGGATACAGAATCATGTCACTGTC
>JAWQUT010000131.1:1200162-1220107 GCA_033807755.1 Ellobium chinense | reverse complement strand
CCCCCCCCCCCCCAAAAAAGAATTGATCAATAATCAAACCAAGTCTATTCTCAAAACACATATAATCTTTGAAAAAAAACAAAAACAAAACAACGCACTTCCTATACACAGAACTGCACTTTTAAGCATCTTGTTTTCCCAACTCTCTGCTTTCACACTGTAATGCCTTATGACATAGTGATAATGCATGTTCATAATTACACAGCACTTATGTCAATCACACACTTATCACATAATCCTCCTTTCTCCACACATAGGTTCCTTGCCAGCATTCCATGCATGTCCACACCAATACACACATGCACATCTCAACAAGAGCACATCACATGATAGGCAGATAGCTCACAAGTTAACCATTACAGGACTCTATCTGGTTAAAACCTTATAAGGAAGAAATATGTAACAGCCTTTACTTTAACTTTCATGTCCCTGGAAAACAACTCAGCTTTATCTTGGCACCATCTCTCTCTCTCTCCGATAATATATATAAGCTATATAGGCCTGTATATATATTCTGCCACCATTTCCCAGCGCAAGCGGGTTTCGGGGATGACCATTCACATTCTTGTTATATTTGACTTTCTTATAAAAGCATGGATCCATTCTCCCATTTCAATTAGTGCAAAACATTTATTAGAGGAAACAATGTATAAAGTGACCATCATTTGGCTAATCTGAACATACAGATTTGTCTTTCAATGTAATATTTAGCATATGTTGTCCCTATGAAAATGATCCAACACCAATAACTTATAAGCTAAAGGAAAAATTTTTTTTTCATGCTCTGCGCCCCCTCCTCTACCCCAACATGTAAAATGTCACTACCTGTCTAAGGTGAATGCTTTACTGAAGAACGAACGGTGACTGCCCTATATACAGGTTCTGAAGTTGCTAGTTCTATTGCGAAGGTCGTTGATCATAGGAGTCCTTGATATTGGGCATATGACTCACTTTCTGCTAAAGCAGTTGACAGGATCCTGCAATTCTTAATCCACATGTTGAAAAGATCTGAGCAGTGTGATGATGTGAAAGAACAGGCTCACCACATTTCACTGGAAGTGAATGGCAGACTCCATTAACATTAATATTTTCCAGACTAGTAAAATAAACAACTCCAAAACTGATGCTATCAGGTGCAAGGACTTAATTTCAAAATACAGTTGACTCCACTTAAATACAATCTAAATAATCACAACTTCTGCTTAATTGCAACATTTTCTAGGTAACAAAATGCCATATGTATATATATAAAGTTTCACTGAACAATAGTAACTTTTTAAATTATAATTTTTTCCACGCTCCCAATAAGTTGTTTTAAATGGAGAAGACCATATTCTAAATCTGTTGGAATTAACACAAACATGGCTTTTCTCTTTCAGCTGCTGATAAAGACATAACAAAAAGATATAATACATTCTTGTATCAGTCATCCCTTCTGCCTTCAGTGAGTCAAACCGAGAATAAAACATTTTTCTTGCTGCAGATAATTTTCAAGCATCCTTTCCTGAGACTGGTATGCAGGTACAGTATTTCCATATCCAATGTATAAACTAAGAATGAAATATCTGTGTACATTCTGGAGAGAGAGAAAAAGAGAGAGAAAAAGAAACTGAGAGAGAAACAGAGGACGTGAGAGAGAGGAAAAAAGAGAGAGAGAGGAAGAGGAGAGAGAGAGAGAGGAAGAGAGGAGAGAGAGAGAGAGAGAGAGAGAGAGAGAGAGAGAGAGAGAGAGAGAGAGAGAAAGAAAGAGAGAAAGAGAGAGGTTTTATAAACCAAAATCTACATCTACACCTTAATCCTTTGGTCCAAACAGCACTTGGACATACATGAGTGTCCTGAAAGTAACATACCTGTTCCACATCCCAAATACCTCTACATCTTATTTCCTATGTAATAAAATATTCCTACATACAGCGCCAAACAACAGCCATTAATTAAGTGCTGTAATGCACTGTTAAACTCAAACAAACCTATGCACAAACTAAAGAGCTGACTGAAAGTAATCTGGGGCTATCAGCACTTGAAAAACATGAGTTTAGGGAAGGGGTTTACAGGCTAGTCGTGACCAACTGCATCCTAGGACAAGGGATGTAACCCTGCAAATAGAAACTGGTTACTGAGCTATGGGACAGATCACATCTCAGAACCACACAAGGAGGGAATTATCTGTTATGAATGAGTATAACACGGTCTACGAATAAGTAATGTACACTGGATTTGGTATGGGTTGGTATGGTGATAAGATGCACACCACGTTATCTACATTAGTAGTACCTCTTCTTACAGGGCAATACCTTGCTGGTCACCATCTGATAGTCTGATACTAAAATGAAAATACTGGCACATTTCAAGTCATCTAAAGTTTTATGTGTGAGTCATCGTGCTTAAAGACCAATAACAGATTTTCTTGATCAGAGACTGAATCTACATAGATATTACTAAGTGACATATAACTTTTGGCACTGTATCATCAACATATGAACAGGGACAAAATCTTAATCACTGGATTTGATATGGTAGTTATCAAAAACTCAACTCATCTCTGATGAAAAAACATGTTTGTGGACAAAGAGAAGCAGACAAAAGGAATAAACCAAAAAATAATGGCTATGTCAAGCCTCCTCCATGTCTTCACCATCTTTAACTTCGGATAAGTCTACACTGTCATGCAATACAACATACTCCCTGGTGCTAAATCCAAACTTAATCACATCTTTTTCCTTCAGCTCATAATACCTTCTGGGTTCTATCTTTTCTCCATTAACATAAGTTCCATTAGCCGATTCCAAGTCAATGATATACGGTCTGACCCTTCGTCCTGGAGCGCCGTCAGGTCGGGTATATGGCATAGCTCGGAACTGGAGCACTGCCTGCTGCTTTGAGCAGGAGGGATGATCTACAGGAATGTCTGCAATTCGACGGTCACGACCCAGTAGGAACGCACTTTGTCTGTGAATGTGCAAAACTGGCAAAGCCTCATCTCCTTTGAAAGGATAGAGACGCCATCTTCTTTTTGGCTTCATTGCTTCAGGAGGTTCATTGTATTTGATAACAACACCCCGAAATGTGTTTGTATCTTCTGTCAATTTTCCTGATAATTCAAAGTTTGGCTTCTGTTTGTCTTCTTTTTTCTCATTTTCCTTTCCACCTTCAGATTTCACAGTTACTTCTGTGTTCATGCCAAAGTCACCACCTTCTCTTTCCCTCTCTCTCCTGCGATTCCGACGTTCTCTATCATGCTCTGATCGTTCCCTCTGCTGCTGTTGAAAATTTTTGTCATCTTTTTCTTGTTTAATGCGTATATTTGGGTCATACTCAGTGTCTCTGTGATGATTAGAATGACTTCGCTTATATCTCTGTGTCTCTCTCTCATCTTCCTCACCATCAGTGCGATGGCGGTGGTGTTTCTCTTTCTCATGATGATGTTTGTGCTTTTTTCTGTTCTCTGCTGCTACCTCAGGACTCCGACTGTGATGATGCCCGATTTCAGGACTTTCACTGCGATGACGCTTTCGCTGTTTCTTTCGTTTTGACTCTCCTTCCTCTGAAGGACTTCTGCTCCTATGTTTTCTATGGTGTTTCTGGGAAAAACAAAGACACATACAAAATTATGTGATTGGTATCAGTGATAGTCATCCACAGTTAATAATGGTGGAAGTCAGTTAAGATCACAGACAGAGGAAAAAAAAAATATATATGCACATGTCTATCCATATACTGTAATTTTATTTAGCAACAGAAAACCCAGTTTTGAAATGGGATTACCACAACTAAAGAAGGAATTATGGAACATATGTAACCGGATGGCAAAGCATATAATCTAGTATTCCTTCTTTATTATTAAGGCGGAGAATGTGAGCTCAGTCTGATAATTTTCCTGATGTTATATATTTTTTAGGGAAGTGTGTCACCAGGGATTTTTCCAAATTACTGTGAATGATCAGACTTGAGAGGATGGGCAGAAAAAACTTACACTAGAAATTTCCTGTCCCTGCCAGGAATCGAGCCAGGGTCTCTCAGCTTGCAAGTCTGAACGTGTTACCACTACACTACAGGGATGCTAACTTCACAGTAATTTAATTCTTGAATACCTACTGCCTGAATCGGTCCCTACTTCCACGTGCGAGCCTAGTGTTCACCTGTGATCCTAACACACTCCCCGACTGCTCACATACAGTCTATGTTACTGACAGGGGGCCTAACAATCCCAGCAACAAAGGAACAAAGAGACAGCCACATGTAAGTGGTGGATGATCCCAACAGGTGTAAGTCCATTTCACACAAATAGCATGTCCACTCACCATGAGGTTTGTCATAGTGGTGTGACCCTGTTGACTTGTAGAACAAGGTCAAGTGGAAGTGTTGAAAATGCAAGGGTTGATCATTTCAGTGAACTTAAAAAGATGCACTCTCAAGGTTAGCTTTGATTATGACTGACAAAAGTACCAGGAGGAATACTCAGATATCGTCAGTTAGATGTAGAATGTTTTGGACCTAAATAATTTCTGAGTCATCTGATACTCAGAAAAATCAGGAATTATGTCAGTCGTTCATGGTATGATGCACACTGTGGCATTCTATGGTGCCTCCATGACAATGACACACTTGATGGAACAGCACAGAATATGACTCTTGGAGGTTAAATGAGATATCATGATATGTTAACAAAGCTGGTCACTCCATCATGGATATTGTGTTCCTTGTCTCTATTCATAGACAAAGGAATGTCATTCAAGATGCATTAAAGTTTTGATTTCTATCTGTGTGAAATTTGGTACACTGGAGTATGGATAATGCATACCCCTTGGGACCAACCAAAAATGTTCTTATTCACAAAAATCTGCATTAATCCATACATGTACTCTTTGAGAAGAAAAATCGGAACCAAAAATACTGTACTCATTATCAATGTTTATGTACTATGTGTGTCCTCATTAAGTGTGCACCACTGTATTTTCACTGCAAACCCTAATCTGCATGAAATCCCATGCGCCTGGGATAAACTGGACTCTTAACTAAAGTAAATCTGGATCTACTTCCTGATATTAACCAAACAAAAAAGCAGTGTTGATCTAAAACTTGAGTAGTTCTGACAAGACCTAGTGATAGAATTACAAGGTACAAAATACAATACAAGAATGGGTAATATCCTAGGACCCTTCCACCTAGTGCTTGGTTTAAGGGTAAGGTCTGAATCTGGGGTGGGGTTAGAGAAGAAAAAGTGGCCCACATTACTTTTAGTGGTGGTTGCCTCTTTACAGTCATGCCAATCTCTCAGGAGAGATAAAGCTCAAACCAGTGATCGTTGTCATCCGTGTGCAGTTGGTTTCTCTCGAAATTTATAGTGATTTTCCTTGGGTTACATTAGCAGATGGTGTTTCATGTTTTCCCCAACAGAATAATTTAGAATGGGGGAAAGGAAACTTATTATGTGGTTTGTATAATCAATTTATCAAGACCATGTTGTGCATTCTTGGTCAATAAAAGTGGCGAATGTAACAACATGGATATTTTATTACTCTGTGAAGTGAAAAATGCAATAATTGATTTTAAAGATATCATGTGAACTGGAAAACAGAAGTCATGGAAGTTATGAGATATCTGTGTATTTACATTTCTCAAGGAAGTGACTTTCCTGTGAGGAAAAAATTAAGGATGATGCCATTTTCTAACATCAATGAGTGTTGCCACTCTGGTCATGTGCTTTTCTCAAATAGCAAGGCGTGATTTTTTCCTCAACATTTCCCTATACACAGTGTGGAAGTAAAAAAAAACCAAACCTGCAAGTTTAATGTTAAGAATAAAACCCATGCATATGTACTTGATCTGACATTTCATAATTTTCTCCAATAACTTACGACAAGCGAATTACCTTATGTAGGGAAAAAGGGCTTTACGTGAAGCCATTTTATCCTACAGTAAGGGAAGAACTTTTGAATTGGCAACACCACTGCAAATGACCTGGAAGTGGGACGGCGGTAATTAGACGATGCCGAAGGTAACAGAATATCAACAAAGACATCGATGGACATCTATTTCAAGGTGATTATGGACTGTACCACTCAAAACCAAGTTCATCTAATGTGAAAATGGCTTTTCATTAAAATCTGATAATCTAGTACAATCGGCATACTTCGGAATTCAATCAAGGGAGATAAGATGCTTGAAAATTTAACTCGTTGAGAGTTATGTTCCTTGAGCTATCCACAACCCGGCATTGAAACTAACAAATTCGTCTTCGTCTGGGCGTTGCTGACCTTATTCCGTAAGTCTGCGATACTGAGACAGCTTTCTGTCACTGCTTTTAATAACAATGTATACGCGCATCTGTTTTCATTGTACTGAGAGAAAATAGTTTGGTTTTTGACATGAAATTTATATATAAAGGCCCAGTGTAATATTAGAGCACAGTCCCAGCTGACCAAAATCCGTTTTGAAATACATTCTCATTTCCATCTTCATCGTCCGTGAGTTTGGGGTTTATTTGTTTTCTGCTGAATGTTGTTGTTGTGTGTCTCAGAAATGGTATGTATGATTAGACTTCATCAATCTGAATATTTTTCTGTTTCTTTTCTTTCAGTGATAACGTTGAACAGGTTTGATGCTTCAAATGACGATCTAAAAAGAGTTCTCTGTATGCTTGATAGATGACGATGCTAGCACTAGGCTAGACTCAGTATTTAGCTCAGTCAGAAACAATTTTCATTTTTAGTATGGTGAAAGTTACATGTATACTTCATCATACCACTAATTCTTCAGATTTTAAAATTTCTGAATTATTGTAGGACTTCATTAATGAAAGATTTCAGGTAGGTATAGAGTAGTATCACGGCTGCGAACAGACATAGCCTAAAAAAATTGGTATCCTTCGTTTGACCTCGTTTATCTCCGGTCTGGGAAGACCTAGATAGAAACCGAAAGTGGCTAATAGACGCACATTTTTTAGCAAAAATTATGGTGGGACAGCAAAGTTCAGCCAATAAAGTCATAGTCTATTGAAAAATTATGGGCAACTGTCAGGTACCTGTCCAAGGTTTGCCATGTTTTTTTAAACTTGTCCAAGAATTGTGAACATCTGTCCAACCATTGCGAAACTAGTATATTGTACTACCAGATTTTTTGCTTTGTTTTTTTTTCAAAAATTTTTTACATTTCATAATACAAGGTTTCATTTGTATTTGAATGCAGAATGATGCAAATGTTAAAGATGAAGGAGAAAACAGTTAAGATGACTGTGCTGATGGTGGTGGTGATGATGATGATGAAAATCCAAGCTGGCAATTTAATTACAGCAGGATTAGCCGTAGCTGAAAGGAAATTTAAATTTTAGACTCTGGCTGGCAATTTAATCACCTAATATTGCCTTACAATCCCCATCCTTGCCCCTTTAAGGGAAAATATGAGAGTGTTGGCAAACTTAATATTAACAACCAAATGTTCTTTTTTTGCGAACACCCCCATCCAAAATGCCAAAATCATGTTCACATTGTTAAACACAAGTTAGACGATGTCTACAGCTATTTGGCCACCATTGAGACTATTGATATATAGAAATAGCCAAACAGGCAACAAGGTAAAGCCTTCTTCCGGTTCAGAACTGTATTCTTCCGGAGGAAGTGGATTAGCTAAGATGGCTACCCCCTGTTGATGGTACATTGATTCAGTCGGACATCTTGTAAGATGGTGGACATCACGCATATCCGGATAGTACCAGATATGTGTAGCCAACATGCCAGGTTGTCAGTTTCTTTGTAAATAAAAGGAGAGTGTGTGCCGATATGAAATAGTGTGAAGGTGTTCGCAAATCGTAATGTTCGCAATCGATGAGACTACTCTAGACCTGGACATTTTGTCACGAATTAAATTTTTTTTTCAAGGATTCGGCATTTCAACAGTTTACAATTTTATCAATGTATTTACAACTAGAAGGTTGCCATTTCCAATATTCACATATTTTGTGAACTATGGTGTGTCATGATTGAAAATGTTTTTTAAAGGATTAGCCTAGGTATTTCAAAAGTTTATGATAAATTTTAATTTGTGATGAAACCTTTCAATGTCGCCATTTATAACTTTCACAGATTTCATAAAGTACAGTGTGTAAGCAAATATGGTAGGGAAATTGCGGTAAATAATAAGCCGGCGGTTACCGGCACTTCAAGAATATGTCATCTCAGCGGCAATGTTGAAGGACAGCACTGCAACGATAATGATACAGTTCATTTAGTCATAGACAAATCATGGACTAGACTAGATCGATATTTCGACTAAATCGGTGCTGTTGTTAGAGAAAGCCATCTCAGCTACAGGTAAAATTTACATAAAAAGGGCATCTTTGGCTTTGGCCCTTTGGGACAGCCCCTAGATTTGAAAGCCCTAATCTAGATCTAGTTACACATCTCATCTCTCTCGTGAGTACTATCTCTGTTAGTCTTGCAGACCAGAGGCAGGTCTAGAAGACTAGATCTAGTCTAGAGTCTAACTCTAGGTTAGTGGTCTAGATCTAGTTTTAGTTTCGGTCTTTCCTTTTCCATATTATCCACTGGGCCAGGATAATATCCTGACTAGTCTATATAAACAAACCAAGCGTCAGAGTCAGATGGGAGAGTGCCGTGATACTGATATTGTCCAAGAGTGATGATGTTCTTCCAGATTGTCTACATAACTTCGTCAAACACATACCATTATTCCGCTGCGAAAGATACTCTAACTGAACTCTTGTTGCTGGAGTCTCAATTCTGTGTAGTCTAGCCTAGTCTAACGCGATGGATACGGTTTAGGAAGCGGAAGTTGACTCGGGCTAGTGGCATCTTTCGGCCAGATTAGCACTTCCCGCCAATCAGTACCTTCGATGGCTAGTGGCAGGCTGTTTAAAAAAAAAAAAATGATTGATGGACATCATCTACATTTAGGGAAGAAAGAAAACTAATTTTGTCACGCTTTAGCTAATATATTCTTTATTTTATGGCCTACTACATTGTCTATGCCTCTTTGACCCGAAGAAGTCCGGCATCCGAATGTCTTGGCCGATGGTGGCGTCGGGCAGGAGGCTTGAGAATTTCTCTTCGACCTGGCTATGTCTTTAGGTCTCAGTCATGTGACTCTGTTTACGTTCGTAGTGAGCTCCTCTTCCTGTAATCAGCTGTTGTTTATTAAAGTTGCCGAAATAATGGACAAGCATTATAAGACAGTGGTAGAAGGGGAGGCATCCGAATCAGAGTCCGAGGAAGAAACTGAGACAACAAATGTGAGAAGGTGTTTCGTAGGAATATACGAAGATTATTCTCATTTTCGAAAGATTTAACCCTTTCGTGATGGAAGGAAGGTATCTTGGTTGGTGATTCAATTTTCCCATATTTTTGCTAGAAAATTGTAAGGAGCATCAGTGAATTTAGAGGTCTGTCAATACATGAGGAATTTTCACTTCCAGTGTACTCCAAAGTATAAAAAAGTATATATTTTTTTGACGGATAATGAATGGCCTTTCACATAATAACGTTCAATAAATAATAATAAAGTTCAAGGTCATTCAAAAACTTGATGAGGGCTCCATCGTGAACAGCACGCCGGTTGTATATAGGAACAAAGAAAAGCAAAATTCAGGTTCCACTTACGCTTCCTTCCGATAAACTTTCGATACAGAAGAGGTGTATTCGTACTGAAAAAATATCGCTGAGTACTATTCTGAAGACGGTTTGGCCCTAATTATTTACTATGATTAGTTAAAATGCGAGAAAAATATGACGTACCATGTACGTCCTATTGGTCCTGGCTAGCCACTATATATGACGTACCACATACGTCCAAACGGCATCTTGGCACAATTAACAAAGAGCAAAATATGCCGTACGCTGTACGTCATATGGGTCACGAAGGGGTTAATGAAGTCTGCAATCATTGACATTGATACATTCAGCTGTTGTTATTGCTACTAGTCTAGATCTGGTCTAGTCTAGAGTGGTGTAAATAATGCTGGTCATCATAAAAATCTACCTACTCTGTAAGCTTATATATGAATACCATGGGGAGGATTTCCATATGTGGTAACTGGTGATAAGGAGTTACGCTCGGTTCGACTAATGCACCTGTCTTGATGGGCATTGGCATTAGTGTTAGGGTTAAGGGTAGGGTTAGGATTAGGGAGGTAGGGTTAGGGTTAGACTGTTAGAGTTGTATTAGTACGTTACTTGGAATTAAGGTACTGGCTGTAGTTGTGGGAGTCACCACATATGGAAATCCTTCCATGCCATGGATAAAAAAAGCCTGGGATAGCGAGGAAAGTGCACCTATGGCCTTAATAAATAGGGTGTCACCAAAAACAAATAAAATGACAGGACACTGATGACTGATTATGGTCATCATGGAAAGATATGAAGACACAGCTTTAGGCATTTATCCTGGCTCCATGAGGTATTGATGCAAGTGCCTGTTCCCCCTCCCCCCTCCTCCCGTCCCCACAACTCAAATAAAGATATTAAGAAAATAAAATAAAAACTGAAAGTGAAATGGCTTGAGCTCTAGCACCGCATTCTATTCTCAGTTTTCTTTCAGGGTGGAGCTTTAAATAGTTGTTACAGCATTTAAAATAATGCATGGAGTTGATGGACTTAGTTTGAATACCATAAATTTATGGAATCTACGCAAATATTGATGTAATGTAATACCATACAATATATATTTACAGAATGATTCCAGTTCCAAGTCTGCTGTAGTGGTTGATGGAGAGGCTTCTGAGTCTGATGAAGAGGAAATAGACACAAGTGCACATCCAGCACGGAAGGAGCTTCAGCCTTTGAAGGGTGAAAATAAATTAATATTTTCATTCTGTTTGAACGTGTCTTCTATATCCCAGGATACTGAATCATCAGATGTTACTTACATTGATTCTGATTGATCAAGTAGCAAGTATCATAGTAGAGCTTTTGTTCTGGAAGATGTAAGTTATGTCTGCCAGCCATCTCTGCTATCTTGTCTATTGTGCATGCCTTGAGGTTGGCTTCAAATTCCAAGTGGATGTTGGCAGCTTTGCTTAGAGTTTTAAAAGATTCAAACCTAGACTGAAATCTTATTTAGCCCCAAAATGAATCACAGGTTAGTGATAATGAGAATGAAACTCTCCATCCACAGTTACTGAGCATTCTGCCTCTTTTGAGTCAGTTGATGACATCACAGGTGTACCAACATTATCACCGAGGCCAACTTGGAGGCCAAAGTATGACACGTAAGTGCAGTCTACATAAGTATACCTCCTCAGGAGCATTGGAAAAGTTGCAACTGCAAGAAAGTAGAATTACTGTTGACCCAGTAATTTATGTGAAGAAGAACTGGGGAAAGGTAGGGATGGGAAATGAGATGCTCTTTCCCAGATCTCAGATATTTAGGTTACCTGAAAAACCATCCTTGCCTGTGAGACATATTCCATTTAGTCTAAATATGTTGTCAAAGGGTGCAAGATTGTTTCAGTGCTGTTCAGCAAATTATGTGTATAGTGGTCAGGATCTTCCTCTTGCCTACCAATCACAGAGTCTACCATAGGGCCGGCAGGAGATACTGCAAAGCCAGGGGCATCAACACATTGGAGGGACACTAGAAACAGAGAATACGAGAGGGGGGGGGGAAGATTGCAACCATTTCTTACATAACAAATAGTGCACTTACCAAAAACTATACGTGTTGGATCTAACAATAACAATGCTGTTATAGAAAGGTCCCCTCCCAGTATTTAGCTTATTTGTTAGGGTTAAAACATGACAGCGAAAACATATTTTGTAGTTGACGCCTCATTAGAAGGCAGGGCTTGAGGTCTAGTGCACCACCCTTGGGATCCATGAGGGCCAGGGCTTTAGAAGTAGGACTTTACTGTTAACTTAACACATGTTAATGTTCTTTTATTGGGGAATCAGGGATTCTACTCCTTCCAAGTTAGTTAGATATACAGTCGAACTCGGATTAATCAAATTTCTCTTATATGGACGGGAAATAACGTTATAGATTTTTTTTCTTATTTGCTTAAAGGAAAATTATACCCATTATTCGAACTCGGCATCATAAGTTTTCTTTAATTCGAACAGACTAAGGCCGTCACACCTGCAAATTTGCCTTTGCCGTTCTTCTGCTCATGCAAAATCACAGTAAATGGGCATGAAACAAAGAAGTTAGTGCCTGAAAAGGCAGGAGTTGGTAGGTACGTAAGGGTATGTAGTATACAACATTTCTCAATGACTGACTAAGGGGGATGTCAGGCGGGAGCACAAGGGTAAAATATTGATGGATAATAATGCACTCAGTGACACAGCACTACGTGATGTAATCGCACAAATAAGTGCTACTGGTTGTCTACATGTACTACAGGTGTAGTACAAGGTGGAAACGGAGCACTTAATAACAGACGTAAGGAGTGAGCAGATGCAAACAGATGCTAGCACAAGGTAGGATAAAGGGGGAAGTGCTCAAGAAGACAAAATCCTACCTTGTGTGAGCATCTGTTTGCGTCTGCTCACTCCTTACTACATGTAGTACAGTTATAAAAACAAATGGTTTTCTAGACCTAGGCCTATGATCGCATGCTACAGAAAACGTGTCTGAGACTAAAGAAAACCTGGAGGACCGTCTAGACTCTGTTATTTATTGCTTGCAGACCGCAAATACACCACACAGATAACACAAGTCTCGGCCTTATAGCAGAATAAAAGCAAAGAAAAACGTTTGATGATTAAGAATAAACTGCAGCAGAGTGACAGGTAACACTAACAATAGATCTCCACTGGATAGGCCGTATCGAGCTTTGAAACATTGACTGAAATGACGAAAAACACCGAAAGCATGCATCAGACTATCAAAGTAAATGATTTGTGGGAAAATCAAATTTGATAAAGAAAGAGAGCAGTAAACCACCCATGCGAGTCTTTATTTGAAACATTCATGATTTTCTTGTCTGAACTCCCCCAGACTTACCGGCACCACAAAGTGAGTGCTGCTCACCCTCAGCTCAGAAGCACAGGATTGAGATAGGGGGAGGGGGGCTACTGAAGAGAGAGACAGATGATGAGGCGACATGTTTTTTTCCTAACATGCCTCTTCATGGTTGCTGCTCCGTAAATATACTCGATTCAAATGGCCTTTTTAGGACTCACAAAAACAAAAAACAGCAAGGCTGGAAGGGGGTGAACTTGTTAAAATTTCGCCTTGCCTCAGAGATGGTGTAACCATGAATCAAAATACCTTGGCTATACGAGTACTTTTCTAGTTAAAATAGTAATTCGAATTCTAGTAATTCAAACCCCCTATGATGGTCCCAGCGATTTCGACTGTATATATATGTTTGATTGTCAGTTGGTGAAGAAAGGAAGTAACCGTAAGAAAACATTAACATCTAGGACAGTAGTATTGCCCCACAGTATGAAAGACTAAATTAAGCGCTAACCAGCACTGAAGCGCGAATGGGAAAGGATCGAGAACACCAAACAAAAAATCTAGTATTAGGGATGGGTGTTTCCATGCATACTGGCAAGCAGATTGATCATATATATGTTTTTTTGTGTTTTTTTTTCTGTGTTGGGGGGCAGGAGGAGCGGGGAGTGGGGGAAGGAGGGTTGAAGGGTTTCTTTGCAAAATTATCTTTTGCTGATCTTTGCATCAGTGCTTGTTCACTCGAATGTTGCTTTTCTGCAGATTAATGTTGTTATTATCAAGTGACTTTTATAATGAAGGTCTGTGTGCTCTGTTTTCTGAAAACTGTTGCAGGTAAAATAATGGAAGTTGTGACTTGTGAGTAACTGGACACTGATTAAGTAGATTTTTGTGAAGAAACTGTAACATGAGTAAGTTATTCTGGCTCCTTAAAAATTGTAGGATTATTAGAAAACCCTGGGAAGTACACATGCACACTGAATCAATATTTTCAGTGGGATGTAACGAAGTTAGCAGATTGTGACAGAAAACTTTCAATCATAAGAAAATCCTTTCAGATGCAAAGATTGTATTGGTTAGCTTGATGTTTTTTTTAAATGAATACAAATTCTTTTCTTCCCCAGTGTTTTAAACAGGAAATTGTGTAAGTACCATTGCATTGTATAAAAATGTCATGGACAAGGCTAAGGTCAAGTCTACAAAAGAACGGCATTGGATTGGATGTAGTACAAAAAAAAAAAGGCAGCATTAAGCTGAATGCTTTGAATCCCAAGCATAGTCTTCCTTTAAGCTCTAGTCTCAGATTTTGCACAGTCCAGTTGTACCACAGTTGCTTTATTAAAATTTATGTGATAAGATCACAGAAAAGGTCCTTTTAGAAGATGCTAACATGGCTTTATGGTGTAACAGTGATAATGAGTGAATATGTCTGTGAATTACATAAACCCAAATTTGGTATGTATTGGTTTTGATAAAAAAAATTCATTTATTCAATATCTGAAACTTAAACTTTGTCTAATTTAGTAATTAATACTTTTTGTTTTTTTAGGATAACTCAGCTTTTCCCTTATCCACAGCTACAGAGACTTGGATTCTCCATTTAGATGTACAATGTGCCTTGTCCATGAATTTCCTTCCATCATTTTTGCTTTCCTTCACCCTCCTGGATGTAGGAGTTTATGATACTTGGATCAGGTCAGAATTAAAAGGAGAGAAGATGAAGTTTTAAATTGGATGAACTTATATACATAGACTAGGCAGAACAATGGCCTGAGAAATAATTAAGTCTGTAGCTTATTGTTACCTCTCCAGTCCATTTGAATTAGGAGTCTGTGCCAGATACTTCTGTAATGGTCAGTAAATGATTTTGCATGTGCAAATTTGAAGATCCACATTGTGCTTTTCAATTTGCATCAGTATTTTATGTTGATATACTGTATTAAAATGTATTGTTCTTTTATCTTTTCCCAGGGGAAAGCAATCTGTCATTGTGCAACAACCTGAATGGTATAGTCAGCCAGGCATACCTGGGTGCGTGCAAAGAAATAAGCAACTGTGCTCAGCAGCTGTCACGATCACAACTTACTATCCAGGTGATTTTGTGTCTTGTGCTTAAGATATTTCATTGGTGGTAGTTGTAACAGCAGTAGGTTTGGTGGCAGTGACTGCAGTTTACAGTCATATTATGCTTATATGAATAGAGACCAAGGACTTCCTTTGATTCAACAGAAATAATTCATACTTACTGTTTTAAGGATGGATACTCATGTGAAGGATAGATTAAATGTACAAAGTCTACATCCTCTACATTGTGGATCAACAGTACAGTATTTTTTCAGATTGAAATGATATATAGACAACTTTTATCAAGGTAACAGCATATATCAGCAGGTGAAGTAATTGTCTCTGGTAAATGAATTTGCTGAGATTCATTTCGGGGCTAAATAGGATTTCAGTCTAGGTTTGAATCTTTTAAAACTCTAAGCAAAGCTGCCAACATCCACTTGGAATTTGAAGCCAACCTCAAGGCATTCACAATAGACAAGACAGCATTCCTCTCTTATGGAAGATTTAAATTGACTATCTTTCACTCTACCTGATTTTCTAACTTTTGCAAATTGTGATTCAACGAAGTAGATTTATGTGCCTTATTGACTCTGATGGAACTTTGCAATTTTGGAAATTCAGACCAGTACCATCCATTACTCTACTTCCTAGAAACTGAAATACTGATGCCATTGACCTCTTATCTGGAGTTAAGTGACTTACCATACATTTGACTTATAGGTACAGTAGTAAAGTTCAGGTGCAAATGGCTTAAGCCTCAAAAATATAAGACAAATGACTGAACTGGAGATGTGAAAGTGATGTTAGAGCAAAAGAGCACATTATTTGTCAGTTTCTTAAGAAAGGGTTTGAAAGCAGTCCAAACTGAAACCAAATTTACTCATCAACACTACAGTGTAACCATGACATTATAACCGAGAGTAAAGCTATAACATCGGTGGTGTAATTTTTTTTTTTTTTCTTTCAGGATGTCTCTTATCATATGAGGTTGATGACCAATGACTTATTCAAAATCCATGACAAAATAGACATCATTGCCACATGCAAGCTGCTCCCAAATATACAACTGCCAGAGAAGAAACAGCAAGCAGAGGAAGGTGCATCATCCTCCTCGCAAGAACAAGCTGAAGCAACAGCACCATCCCTACCCTCATCAACAGCAGCATCGGGCACAGAAGTTGCAAATGCATAGTCATCGTCATCCAGTTTCCCTAAATACTTATTTAACCCTTCCAGGCATTTGTTATTGGTTTTCTCTGGAAGACTTCATGGAGCACATGGGTTATTAAGGAGGGGGGCGCCACCTGAAATCGTTGATTTGGGTTCAAAATACCGAAATTGGGTTTTTGCTATCTTAAGACACTTTGACATCTTGTGAATCGAAAGCATTGATGGTCGCATGTGAAAGAATCCATTTTACCTTTCGAAAATGCATTTGATTAGGGTCACCCCCAAGGATTTTTTGTCTGATTATGTGAATTTATGCTGAAATTGTCTGATTTTGATCACATGTTTTATCTATATGCAATAAAATTAGACCTATCTTGTTGCATACCGTTGGAAAGGAAATTTTCTCCTCTACAAGGTCAACCTCTCATTGGCTGGCCCCCTTAAGTTACCCACACCTTCAATATCACTATTTAAAAGTGTGGTTGATGGTTCATAAACTATCCACAAATATTTTGGGTCTGACAGTAAATTGCTAGATGAAAGTATGGGTCCATATCTTACCCACAAATGCCTCACAAAGAGTTCTTTTATAGTGTGGGTAACTTAAGTATCCACAAATGCCTCAAAGGCAGTGTTGCTTGTGGATATGCATGTTTGCTGGTGTGAAGCAAAAGCAGTTGTATCAGTGTGTTGCTAAGAAGAAACTTGGAAAATACAAAAAGTGTTTTTATTCTGGGATTTCACATTTATTTTGGAGATAGATTTAAAGTGAACAGATTATGCATAAAAATACTCACAAGTGCCAGGAAGGCATAGGAGTTAATACTGCTTACATACTGAGGGAGCAGGAGTGAGGTTTGAATTCGAGGCACAAAATTAGCATGATTCTGGCCTGAAATAATGTGAAATGGAAATTGGAACCAGATATAGCTAAGGTCCTCAAGTTTTTAATCCAGGCAAAAATGAAATCCATGGAAAGTCAGGTAAAAACAGGAGAAACCAGAAGGTTTTGGTAGCTGCACAAATGTGATTTCACAGTTTTTACCCAGGGACCTTGGTTTTGTCTTGCTGGGTGGGTTTATACAGTGGGTTTACCAAAATCTCGAGAGATGGTTATTTAATGAAATTCTTAGATGTTTATTACCTGTGAAATTCTGTATCAGTGATCTGTAAAATGTGGCATATTTATAAAACAGTAAAAATGCATAATTTTAGTAACAGAGCCTTGAATTCAGTGCCATGATGTAGGGATCTTCCCAACTTATGAGAAAGGAGTTATAGTTCTGTCAGCATGTGTTACTGTGTTTGCAAGTAAAAAAAGGGAAACTAGGGAGTGATAAAAGGTCTTTAAATTCAATTGCCACTAAATCTGGTGCAGTAATGAGTGATACTGATACCCACAATATTAAACTTATTGAGATAATTCAGGATGTGAACATCTTGCTATATTCATGATGGATAGTAAAGACATTTTTTAACGGTGATTTTAACTTGATTATTAGTGGGATGAATTGTGCCATCTTGAAATACATATACAAGAATGGCATTGTTCATCACAAATACATCAAATAGAAAGTGAAATTACACTCTCATTTAAAAACAACAACGTGTAGGTGGTGCTGAAAATTAATTTCATTTGTGTCATCGAGGCCACAGACTTGCAATTTTATTAATTTTGTTTTTTCAGGCTCTGTGCATGCTGTGCAGCATTACCGGCCTACATAATTTTTTCTTACCACTGTAGGCAAAAGTAATTTCTCCTTTTTTTTTTTTAAACATGTTCATGTTTTCTCATACATTCCACTATTGCATTTGCATTTAAATTTCTAAGCAAATGCCTCCAAAATAATGATGCCCTTTCCATGTAATGTTATTTATTATCCTGATTTGGACACATGTGAAGGGTATGACAATCAAGTCCTCCTTTCATGAAAATGTCTTCCTTGAATCTTTGATGTATTCCAGAGCTGCCAACCTCCAGAACTGGATTTTCATATTCCAGGCATCAAAAATGCACATTCTGACCGATTTTCATACTCACACCAGTGCAGAAAAATAATCTCGCGAAACTCAAATGAATGTCTCCTTATTTGGCTGTTTAGTCATACTTTTAGATTTGTAGATAGCTACTGCTTCTGTATCATATGAGGCTAATCTTCAGCTTTAAACTGGGGTAATGGGGGTTACTTACTGTGATAAAATAATATACTTGACTGTCATCAGCTCTTTCCAGATCTAACTGCAATCTTAATTAAGTGAATTCTTCCTTTTAATTAAAAAAAATAAAAAATATATAAAAACTGACAAGATATATAAGATACTGGCAATAATAACACTAGAAAGCCCTCATTTTGTAAGACAGTTTTTACAAAAGAAACTTGTACATCACATCAGTGCTGCTCAGCTTGAAATTCAAGACCATCAGAGGACAGACTGTAGCACTTTACTAGGCCCACTAGGGAAATGAAACTATTTACACCCTGCTAAAATTTAGCCATATGTCACCAGAGATCTTGAACTGCATAGATAGCAGTAATTATACCCAAATGCTCATATTCATCTATATCTTATCTTAAATTGCTCTCAGTCTCAGATTTAAGCATGTCATCTGTTGGCAGAGCTGGAAAGAGAAATCCATCTAGAACAAGCCCTAAACTTTCCCAACTGGGGCTTTGGAAGCCAGTGTTGTCAGGCTTACTAGATTTAGTAGTACAGTAAAGGTCATTAACTTTGGCCCTGGGGCCAACACTTTAATACACTTTGCTCATCCCAAATGTAGGTCTAATGCCCTGAGGGTCTACAGTATACACATATAAGGCCAAATGAAATATAGCCTACATGGTAATGTCTGGGCACTCTGGGTATGGCACAATGCATATGCTTAACAGTATTCGTTGGGCAGCAAAGTAAAGTTCCAAATGCTGCAAGGTTGTCTGGAGATGGGTTGAACAATACGCATAAAGCCTCCTGTGGCTGATAACCATGACTGGTATACTGTACTTGTAAGAGACTGCTAGTTTCAACTAAACTTCTACTGGATCTTGCCATTCCGGTATGTGGCTGGGAAATAGGCCTAGCATACACACCAAATGGAGCTGGTGAAAGCGAAACTAAAAAACACGCGCCAACATTGATACTGCTGCGTACTCTACGGCATAATTGAATGCTAATATGTACTCTACGATTTTCAGTCTTTTGTTGTGAGACTAGATTACTTGTACTTATGACTAAAACAGTCCATTTTGATGATTTTCAGTACAAGAAAGCTCGACTTTGTTGCGGAAGGCATTCACTGTATTCTTTTTTATACCGACAGTCTATTTTCATATTCTGAAGCGTATGATTCATATTTTGGTACTGAGGTCAGATTTTCCTATGAAATATGAAAATTTCGTACTGGTTGGCAGCTCTGGTATTCTGACATGTCATTTGAATGTTCATTATGTCATTATAATAATGCTCATATTTGTGCAATAAAGAGACTCATCTTCAGAGGTGAAAGTTTATTTAATTGTACATTATTTGTTGATAATAAAGAGAAATTATGCCAAACACAAGCTTTATTAGATCTGCATGTACATGTTTGTGCTGCTTTCATATCTTGTTTCACTTTACATCTTGATGCTGCAGTTGATTGATTTGTAGTTGCAAAGCAGCTAAAGCAAATGATAAAACCCATTAGACTCACACACCTCAGAGGCATTAGAGAATCCAACTGTGCTTTTTTCATTAATCTGTAGCTAAAGAGTCATAAACTGAATAGCTTCACACCTCTCATCTCACTGCCACTCACCTCCCC
>JAWQUT010000131.1:1171864-1187816 GCA_033807755.1 Ellobium chinense | reverse complement strand
CATCTTTTCTGCCCAGCCTACTGTATATATTTACTCCTCTCTAATACTGCTGACCTTAGCTGACTCTGAAGCTTCTGTCAGAGACGGTGACCCAGTGGGCGCCCCATGATATTTGTGTGTGTATATGTAGGTATGTTTGTATGTATGTGCGTGCGTGTTTGTGTGTGTGTGTGTGTGTGTGTGTGTGTGTGTGTGTGTGTGTGTGTGGGAGTGATGATGATGTAACGTATGTCTGCAAGTAAGATTGCGTCCATCGGACGGTAGCTGAGTTACCCATTTTTTGTAAACCTATTACAATGGGAATAAACACATTTGATTTATTGATTGATTGAATAGTACCTGTACGAGATCACGACATAGCAAAAGACAATAACACCCTTCGCACGCATCCAGACATCCAGAAATGGGTCATACATAAAAGTTCATGGTCATCGTCTTAACAGAAAAGCCCTCACTCGGCAAACTCGTTTACTTGTCTTAACCACTTTCATAATAAAATAGCTTAGGCTCTATATTGATGAATGTATCGCCACACAGTTAATGGCATTAGCCCGTCCCACTCTCGAGATGCATTATTCCTCCTTTCTACAAAAACGGGTTCTATACTTCCAAGCACTGACAGTATAAATTTATTCCATTGATTGAAGAAAGATTAATTCTGAACAAGATTTTTATTCTTTAAAACTTTAGATCTAAGACACTTGTTTTATGAGGCATCTTCCTTTAAAAATCATTTATTTCCTAGCTTCCCGCACTAGAATGTCCTACCTCATCCAGTATAGCCAACTATGATGGCGTATTTTTAGTGTTTGGTGTCGACCTATTTTCTTTTGTATCTGGATATTTGTCTTACACCGCAATTTTTTTTTTTTTGTAATTTAGACTTACTGTATAGGCGTGCAAAGTACATCCGGTTCGTTGATGAGGAGACGAGGTCAAGTAAATACCAACATACGGGCCTTTGCGAAAGTCGCATGGCAACCGATGCTTCACGGTGCTCCATCTTCGATTGAGCTGCGAAGGATTGGAGCTAAAATACAACAGTAAAGCTTCATCAAGAAGATACTTAGATACTTTCGTGGCAATAACACAGCAACTCATCAAGATGATGAAAGCAAGGCAACAGCCGTCATGCTTGAAGAAGGTAAAACTGCCAGGGAAAGAGTTTTGCATGCGAGAAACTGTCCCGTTTACTCGTCAGGTAGATATCTATGAGAAGAATAACCTGTCGGTAAGTGGCCATGAACAGCAATCAGGTTTGAGTTTTTCGTTTTTACCGTATTCTTGTTCAAAAGTTTGATATTTTTGCTCAGTGGTAGTAGACTTATAGGCGTCCGGTTTCAAGTTAGACCAGCATGAGGTCTACCTTGGCCTTGTTCATTGTTAACCTGGATTATTGTTGAAGGCCATGTCTGAGCATAGTCTAGGCCTACTGGTAAAATTACAGCTTGCAGTTCATAAATTACAAACCGTTACAACTCAAAGGAACGCCTTCAGCAAAATTTATTTAGTCCGTGCTACGGTATTACATTTCACTAATTTCAGTGTTTAGTCTGCGTTCTCCATTTTGATTACATTTTAATGGTCAGTAACAGCAGCAGTAGGCTACATAATGCCTCATTCCAGCAATATGTTACAACTCATTGAGTTGCGCTATTTTCAAGCTGTGTCACATGGCTAACTGAAAAAGAATTATATCAAACATACCTTTACTGGGTTTGCTGCGCAGGTGACTGGTCAGACTCTGTGCTGTAAATTTATGTAGCAAGGCTTGCAATTTTGTTGTATGATATTAGATAGTTGATATGAACTGACATAAAATCATTATGAAAGATCAGGAAAGTAGAGAGTTTTGCTATCTACATATTTATGCAGCAGAATCAGGGGAAAGTCATGAAAACAGTCAAATCCCAAAGAGGTGAGTAAATTTCTCAATCTTATACCCAAGTAAGTGGTTAGTGGATTAAATGAAACATGAGCATGCATTCACCAAAACTCTCATTTAAGTAAACTCATTCAACATAGTGGGAGAGCTTTGACATTAAACTCCATGGATAATAAGTATACAGGCTTATTTAAGGACAAGATTAACTTTATATTTGTGTTTGTTACTTTCTTTATGGCAGCTTTGAAATTGCACAGTTTTTTGTATGAATGTTTTGATTGCTTATTGGATGGAAAATGAATTCTTTATTTTATTCATATTGCACAACTTTGTTGGCATACCAAAGGTAAAGCATTCCTTAATTCCATACTTTCTTGTTTCTCCTGCATGGAGTGATAATGCAGTCAGTAAAAAGTTGCAACTGAAAGCTTGAGTCTGAAAATTTGTTTTCCCTTTGATTTAAACGAAGATGAGTATGTTACTTTGAACTGTTCAAGGCGTGGCATGTCCTGTTTTATTAAGACAGTGTGAGCAGTTGTAGACAATGGCATATTCTCCTTGTGCAGTTTGACAATTATAGCATCATATAGGGCTTGTATGAATATGTAGTCTTACCCTATAAGAACTGTGTACAGATTGTTGGATTCTTGTTGAGAGGTAAGAAGCCATGAAATGCTGGGTAAGATATTTGTTTTACAAGTCTGTAGCATAGTGTAAATACAAATCAAATAAAGAGGTTGAGAACATGAAAGCAAAAGGTATATAGATACCTGCTAATTTCATAAAACCTGTATTCATTCATGTGAGCATATTAAATTTCTGATGACTTAGAATTTGTGCTTACCAGGTAAGTATCACAGGTTATTTCATTTTTCTTTGTTCACCAGTTTCTTCTTCTTGTTGGATATAGACTTATTTGGGTGCTAAGCTACTGATACAAAATAAATGGGGGTGAGGGGAACATTTTTTTTGCACACGTATAGTGCATATGAAGATTCTGAATTTAGAGATGCTACAATTGCAATATAACAGACTTGTGCCCAGTTGGACATAAAAAATCAATTCCAGCAGAACTTACTATTTGGCACTTATTGTTATCTGTTTCTTTGACAAGACAAGCATCTCATGAACATATAGGGCAGTATTGTAGGATTGTTGAAATAGTGGAAGATAATCGAGATTAAGTATGATTTTAAGTGTTGAGCGTGCCATTAAGATGTGTAGAAAACTAAAAATTAGGCTTATTTGTAGACTCACTCACAAGTGTTAGGAGTGTGATTTAATGAATTGCCTACAATGTTTTTTTTTTTAGAAGCCAGAGCCACCTTGTGCTGGAGCATTCAAGGAGAGGGAAACTGGAGGTACATCTTTCAAGAAATTTTATGAAAGGGGTGACTTTCCAATAGCTCTAGAACATGACACGAAAGGAAACAAAATTGCATGGAAGGTACGGTTTCATTCTGGCAATTTTGCCACATTATAATGCAAATGCCAGCTTAGGCTATGCTTAATCAATATTTATAAATACTTCCATTTTGTTTTGTCTATCAGATATATAATGTTTGAGAAAAGTCATCATTTGTATCAAATATCGAGCAGAAAATGGAATTGGAGGTCTACTTCCATCTTATCCTTTGAAGAACTTGACATGGGAGACCTGGTTGAAAAAGGAATATTGTCATATGACTGGAGATAGATGTTTATCCATATCAGTAATGAAAATGAAAATAGGACTTTATTTACCCTGTAGGAAAGTATTTTACAATGCCACACAATGTTGTACATCTCATTCATAATACAAATACATGTAACAATATACGTCATACATATAAATGCATAATATTACAAATGAAATAAATAACAAAGTCATTGATGGTTGTCAGCCATTCAGCGCCCTGGTCCCCCCAGCTCTAAAGCCAGGTACTCATTTTCACCTGAGTTGAGTGAGGAAATGGAAATGAAGTGTCTTTCCCAAGGACACTACAACATATACCGCCCAGCTTGCGAGTCAAACACATAAACTTTAGACATGAAGTCTTCAGTTTCTAAGTACGAATCACAAAGAGCACAGCCTTGCTGCCTCATTGATAGAACATGTATAACAGTGTTAGCATCTTATTTATGACAGTGTGCTATATACTCCTGACAAAATACCAGTCAGAGAAATGCATCCATATTGAAGTTGTGCTCTTTTGGGTAGGAAAGTGATGTCTAGTATGTTTGGATAAGGACAGATAAATATATGTGCATGTTAAAAATCCTTTGACAGTTTCAACATCATAATGGACACTCTTTGGGCATTCTTCATAGGAAAATTCAATCCATTAGTTTACTGTAGCAACCAGAAAAGCACAGTATAGAGGGTGATATTCTGACATCGTATAAAGCATATCATGTTAGCTGCCTGCTGTTAGCTGCCTGCTAGAAATCTAGTTTAATATGCCAAGAAACCACCAGAACAACAAAAAGGTTCTTGGAAGTGCAAAATGTTAGATGCTCAGCTGTAATGTAGCAAGACTGGATAGGCCAAGGACAGGCATAGCAGAAACTGAATCAATGCCATCAGCAGAAACAACTTAAGCTAAATCAAACATAGCTTATGAGAATCCCTAAACATTTCCCGTGTTTGTCAGACCACAGGATTTCGGTCAATCCTATTCCATTTCCTTGTTTGTTTCCTACCAGACAGTCATCTTAACCTACTTCTTGTCTTATGTGTTTCCGCATTAGCATACCAGATGAAACAAAAAGCAGAAACTATAGACAATAAAGGGACAATCAAATTTTTTTTTTAGATTTTAATGTGAATATGAGTTAGTGATTTGATTTAAACATGAGTGAATGTCACATTATTCCATGCTTTACAGAGTGACGTCATCATTTACTTTGCTGCATCATGTAGTAAGCATGGTAAAAGGGGCTGCTGGAAGCAGATTTTGTTGCCAGTTAGCACACTTTATAGCACCATAAAATATAATAGCACCATAAAATATAATAGCACCATAAAATATAATAGCACCATAAAATATAAAACCCTAACTGAAACAAATAAACAAACAAACAACTCATATAATCGGACTTAGCTATACTACTGAAGAAATTAAAGGGATAGGGGTTGTCTTGAATATCCGCAGTGGAAAATAAATGAAACTAGTGGCAGTTAGAATATTCAATTCTCAACTGCTTCCCAACTCAGCCTATGTATTAAAAACTTTTGTTCTTGCATGCTGCTTACTTGATCTTTGGTTTGTTTTTTTTTTGGCTGAGGCATACCACAGTTCATTTCCAAAGCCTTTGAAGAATGAGCACAAAAAAACCCAAAAAACAAATTGCAAAGGTAATTATGGAAAAGAAGCTTATAAGAATGAGAAAATACTAATGTAGGGACATTTCCCAGTGGCTCTTTCATGTTTTACTGGTATTGATAATATTTTTCTTACATAGATTACATTCTATTTTAAAAGGCTAGAAAAAGCCACATTAGGTACAGTGCACAAATGACACTCTTAAAATGTTTTTTCTTTTATTGTGGTGCATAATGCAGTGTATTGACTTTTCTTCTTTATCTTAAATCAGGTGGAGATTGAGAAACTTGATTATCACCACTACCTCCCCCTGTTTTTTGATGGTCTGTGTGAAACAACACACCCATATGAGTTTTTTGCCAGACAAGGTGTTCATGACATGCTGGAACATGGAGGCTCAAAAATTCTGCCGGTCATTCCACAACTGATTATACCTATCAAAAGTAAGACCAGAAAAAAAGACTATGTCTGCAAACTCTATGCATGATGTTACAATGCTTCTAAAAATATATGCTGTATATTGTCATATTTCTGCACTGCAACAACTATTCTTACAAGCTCACATTGCAGTTGCTTTAGATTACTGGAATTGGACTGGTATGTTATCTTATGATGACACCATATTTAATAATGGAACAGCTCCTTTTATGATAGATTGTTCCAATTATATGGAGTAATGAGAATCTGATACTATTAATAGTAGATTGTGTGCAAGCAAAGATGTAATCTACTTCCCCACTGTTGAGATGAGACAAGGGGATTTGAATCTATTGAAATACTGAGACCAAAAAAAAACAAAAAAAAAACAGTTGAAATAGAACAGCGCAATTAATGCTAATATATTTATATTTCTTTGGAGGAAAGAGATGCAGTTGAAAGGTTGGGGTGGGGAAATCTGTATCTAGCTGTCTTGTCTTCTTATGAGCAAACAAAGCTGGGTGAATGAGCAGTGGCTGGACAGGTGAAGAAACGATGAAAGGTGACATTTATATGGTTCAATTTTAGTAAAAGCAGTGGCAGATTCCTCTTATTAAACCTTTTGGGCAAAGCAAACCAAACAACATGACTGTGCATGATTCCGACAACTCAGCTTACATAATTCCTATAAAAAAAAGTCTGGATGAAATGGACATAATCATCTTTGTTATGTGGTATGATGTTCCAAGTGTACATTTTAGTAAGAAAACTGAGGTTCCCTGGAATGGTTTCAATTATACTGGGCATCCCATTCTCTTGCGTCCCAAATTAGCAAGTTTCACTGTGCATAAATAATTTGATCAATCTGTCAGTATAATACCTGTGCCATGATCAAACATCATATATTTATCCTCATTTCATTACATATGAGATTTGATCATAGCATGTTCGTTATACTGAAGCGTGGATCAAATTATCTGTGTGATCTCAGTGATAAGATTAACTCAATTTACATGTTGTTATTCATCATAACTTTGCTCAGTTACCTTGTCATATCTCATCACAGCCTGCTGTTTACACTAAATCTCTTTTCATTCAATCTGCAGATGCTCTGAACACACGAAACCACAAAGTCTTGTGCACGACTCTAAAGGTGCTGCAACATTTGGTGGTCTCAGCAGAAATGGTTGGTGAAGCCCTTGTTCCATACTACAGGCAGATTCTTCCAGTCATGAACATCTTCAAAAACAAAAACTGTAAGTTATTACTCTCTTTTTTTGATTCTTTAAAATGCTACTTTGAGGCGGAGGTTAATAGCATAATATACTATCTTCTGAAAAAAGGAAACATATTTTGAATGTGTGTAAATTTTAAATTAAAGTACCTGAGATGTGTTTGGTGAGTGAGTTGTTGACAAGAAATTGTGATGGTGTAAACGTCTTTGTACAAATGAGCAGAATTTGCCTTTCTACTTTTAATGTTAAAACATGAACTGAAAAGTGGAAGATATCTTTAAGTCAAAATAAACTTTAAAGAATTTTCCCTAATTCACCAAGTTAATATATTTTTAGTTCTTATGCCATTCTTAAACTGCCTCATCTTTCAGTTTCACAAGATCAGATGATTTGACATTTGAACATGGGCTTTTTTCTGTTAGAAAATGTTCTTGCTATGATTTTACACTTACTTGATGTCAAAAAAGAAATAGATTATCATATTCTCTGAGTCATTTGCACAGAACATAATGCATTTAATGATTAAACATTCAGTGGCCTTTTCAGCCAGAATCTATGACAAAAAGCTTCTCACTTACTTTAATATATTTTCTCGCTTCAATCTATCTTTGAGTTTCCTCCTTTCTTTTACATAACAAGATACACTTTACATAATAATAAACAATTATTTTGTATTTCTTGCAACAGTGAATTCAGGTGATGGTATTGACTACAGCCAACAAAAGAGGGAAAATGTTGGTGACCTCATTCAAGAGACATTGGAAGCATTTGAGCGATACGGTGGAGAAGATGCTTTTATCAATATCAAATACATGGTCCCTACTTATGAATCTTGCATGCTTAACTGAAGATGTTTCTCATTTAATGTGTTGAAAAGCTGCTGAAAATAAAAAAAAATAAGGAGAGAAGGAAAAGAATTCATACACAAACACTCACAGGGATCAGCAAAAACAAGCATGTCCCTGTATTCCATATGTTTGTTTTCCTGAGCGAAAGGGAGATGATGGTAACTTTATGTAAAGGAGATTTTGTCAAAGAAAGTATCCAGATATTTGATAGATACCATTGCCCCCTTTTAAAGATTTAGTTTTTATAACTACATACCAACATCTTTATAACTACTTACCAAAAAATGAAATTGTGTGTTACCAAGTTTCTTAGAAATTCAGCATTGTACAATAATTGTAATAAAATTGCTCTTTGACACATGACTTGTTTATTTGTTTATTATATTTGGAACATAACTCTGCCAAAAAACTGCTGAGATCTGTGATGAATGACTTCTAAGGTGAGGTTGCAATGTTCAGAACTAATACAGTATTGCTCCATTACTCAGTAACTATTATTGAGGGTGAAGCATTCATAATGTGATACAACCATCATTTGTTAATATCATGCTCACCTGGAGTTCTAGATGTTTGTAGGCTAGTCTAAGGTAAGGTGTGATTGCACCTGAGTATATGCCACTTTATTGAGTGATATGGTGTCAGGCTAGGCTTTGGGTTAGTTTTTAGTCATGGTGTAGAAATCCCATGAATCAATGATAATTTGAAGGAACTTTCAATCTCTTAGATTTATCATAAGAGTAACTGATTTTCAACTTCCAAAAACAGTATAGTATACTAAGATCTGTCCATCCGTTTATCTTGCTTTGTGATATTGATAAATGGTAAATATTCACCTTGCTCAAATACAGTTTGTTAGTTACTTGGAGTTCATATTCAGGGAACTGCATTGTCAGAGATATGAGACCCTTAGAGGAGTAAATGCATTCAACAAGATTTTCCATTTCTAACAGCTTCAGAATGTTTTGTATGGTGTGACTGAGAAATTGTTAAATGTAAATGTCATAGATTTTATGCCTGTGCCTACAATACTACAATTATAACAAAATTATACTTTGTTAAGGAGTCTGTACACTTTGCAATTTGTAGCTCATTAAAAGGGATAATTATACATGCCTGAATTGCATCTACTGTTATGAATTTTGGAAGTTTAAAGCTATGAAAATGGCACTAAATGCCAGAAGTAATGACATTGGCTGGGAAGGGGGTTGGGATTAAGTCATGAAAATGAGCTCTTTTATAGAGTAGATCAATGAGAATGGGTATTAAGGTTCTCTTGTTGGCAATACTATGAAAATAATTCACATTCCTGATGACATTCAGTGTGTGTGGTACATATTTTTCTAAACCTTACTTTACATGGACTGTATTTTAATTTTGCCTGAGACAGTATTTTGTATGTTGTCTCTGTTTGTCTGAGTATATGGGAAATCTGTCAACTTGAGAAGTTATGTTTGCATATTTGATCTATATTCATTGGTAGATTCAATTATTCTGTATGTGATGCCAAATATATATATTATGTCTCACTTGCTGAACTCTCTTGTTGTGTTTCTGCAAAAGTTTTATGATGACAATAAATTTTCCATGAGTACTCGTTTGATACAATTTTGCCGTCAACTGCTGATAAAAAGTGTAACAAATGAAAAATGTTTAAAGTTATCGCATACTGTGAGATACATCAGTTCAAAACATCTTAAATATGGGAATGATATTTACTTAGTTCCATATATTCTTTGAATTTTATAATTTTTGAAATGAATGCACAAAAGCAGTAGTATTCTCTGCCTTTGAATCCCTGCTGCTGGCAATACAAGAGCAAGGCTCCTAGCATCAGATTTCTTTCCAGCTGAGGTTAATCTGACCTTTTCTAGCTTTAATGTTTTGTGATTTTGCAAGAATTTCCAGCCTCTTAGGATTGTCAGAGGTCTTTTTGTTTCATGACAAAGATGGTGTTGCATGTTCTTGCACTTCTTGTCGGTGTGTGAATGATGGTGTTCCAAGACAGATTTTATTCTTAATCATTGAGATTAGGTTCTTAAACAAATAAATTATAGTGAAAAATTTCAGTGACAAGGCATCAGAAGTTGATAGGGTTCTCAGGTGGCGGTCACTGTAATTATGTTCTTCTTCTTGTTACAGTTCTTAGCTGCCAAGCATGTTGACTTCTCTTGTCTTTGTCTAGACACATGGATCTTAATGCTGTCCTCAACAGCATCCCTGTCTGAATGAATGATATTGCATTGTAAGTGAGAAACCTATAAAACGAAATAAATTATGTACATATGAAGTTCTGAGTTACAGTTATGATCCTTGAAGCAGTTTTTGACCATCGCAATAATAAAGTTACGACTGAGAGTACCAATGTGAAAACTTGAACTTGTATCAAGAGCACAATAGCGCATGAATGCATTCATGACAGGAATGTAGCTGAAAATAAATTTATATTTTGGTGCAAATCTATGCACAGTTGGATTTTGAAACTGGAAAGTGGGAGGAATGTGCAGAATGTTTAACTCATTTATGATGCCTGAACAATCTCATGATATACACTGCAGCCACTGTAGAGCTATTTGTTGTTAGTTTTTATCAGAGCGGTAAGGGGTACAAATGTCAGGCTTGAGTCTGCCCTTCAACTATATTTTTATCGTTTTCATTTCTTTGTAAATTGAAGGGGCTGTAAGCAGATGAAAACAGTCGGGCGAGAAAACTGCCATGGCTGCCTTCAGCAGATGTCTCCTCTGTGGTGGAGAGATTTTGGAAATTGTTCTGCAAGATGCTTCTGGCAATGAATTGGACTTGGTTATAGGGGAGGGTGGGGCGTGTTGGTGCACAGGTCGAGTTGAAGCAGTCTAATTATCTCACACACTATTATCTTCAGCAACTTCATATTTCACGGGATCGCTGCTGGCACTGATCATATCTACTTGTGTACAAAATAATAGTAATGTGGCAGCTGAGAGCCAAAATAACAGATTTTGGAGGTTAAAGGTAATATTTTGCTAACAGCATTGTGGGGTTACATTTTTTAATACAGTATGAATCCGAGCTAAAGTATGCATGTGCAGTGAAAAGTGTCCCAACGATAGCACTGATGATAGTGATAATGATGATGATCGAAGAAAGATCACACTAGAAAATTCCTGCATATTTGAATGATCTCTGATTTGTACGATATTTAGGTACATTAGAATGTCATTTTCAAATTCCTTACAACTGCTGTTATGACTAAATGTTTTAGTTTTTTGTAGTTTCAAAGGATGATGTAGATAATGATGATGATATCGGTGGTGGTGGTGGTAATGAAGGTAATAGTGTGGAATTTCTTGCAGCCTCTGAAGTGCTTGAAGTAGAATTCTTTCAGGGTCATGTTATCGACAGCGATAAGGACGAAAATAATGAGGAAGAGGAGGTGGAAGAGGGAGAGCAACATGTGCAAAAAAGGATATAATAATATTCTCAAACAACTGGCCAAATCTAGAGTCAGTTAAGTCATATAGATGTGCGTTACAGGGTAATAAATACCATAGGGGAAGCGAGTTGGTGCAGGAGTCAATACATTTCTTGTGGCACTGTGCTACAAAGAAGGGGAGTTAAAATGTTTTTGGCACAGTTTAGAAAGTAGATATTGCTGAGTGTTTTGGTGCCTAGAAACACTTCATAAAATACTTGGGTAGCTTTTAGACAGCATCTGATGTGAAAAGTGCACCAACAAGCCCCACCTTCCGCTGTGTTCTCTGTAATGTTTTTTATTCATTTCTCATTACTTCCCTTTGTGAAAGCAGCACAACTGTTTGTCACAATAAGTCTCTAATGTTGATACACTGACCTCTCTGCAAGAAAAATGTTTTCCATTTTTTCCTAAACATAATATTTTACGAAGCAGTGGTGAGGATGGCTACTACTAGAACTATACACATCTATTTAACACCTGCACAAAAACAAATCTACATTAACGTTAACACTACAGTATAATATATAATAATAGAGCTAATTTATTTATTTGTGTCAAATTCTCACTTCGTGGGCCATAAGCACTTTACAAAAACACGCTAAATCTTTACGTTTTTAAAACAGCAATTCAGAAGCATTAGAACACAATTAACAGCATTTGGTTAGTCTATTTTTGAGGAAGTGATTTAGTTGGATTTTTGAAGAGACCTGTTTTCATACTGGTTTAAAAGCTTTGTAAGTTCTTGCTTGCTTTCATTTCTTCAGCCATGGAGTATGTGAACATATTCTTCAAAAGGTCAGAGCATAGAAAAATTTTTAGACCTGAGCCTTTCTTGCTTTGGGAGCTCAAAAAATATATAATGGAAGAGAAGTTTATTTTCAGTTAAGCAGTAGGTGGCTAATTTATAAAATTTATTGTCAATACTAGCTTTTACAGGTGACTGATAGTGTTCTTTTGACAGTGGTGTGATATGCTTTGGCTTTGCTCATCTCAGAACTAGTTCAGCAACATTGTTTTGTGTTGTATTATATGCCTCAGTGGTCCTAACAAAAAATGACTCATCTGTCAGCATGCCACAATCCGCTATAAAACATATCTGCCCATTATCTCATGTTTGGAAGTTATCCATCATTTGGAAGATGATAAGATAACCACAACAAATGTTCCCAACACCAAGAATTCAAGAAACAAATGCTTTTTATTTGGTTTGCATATAAAAATTTATTTCAATGCAATGCATACCAATACAGATTTCTTTCAAAACTTAAAAATTTGTATGCATATAAATTTAATAAGTTTTGCTCACAATGTTTACCTTGAGTTGGACAATGAACAATGTAAGTCATTATCAGAAAAGCATTTTTTTTTTGGTTGTCATTAAAAACAATGAAATACGAACACTATGAAAAAATTGTGCACAATCTGCTTATTAACATTTATAATCTGCACATACGACACCGACGCAATTCAAATGAACCAACTCACTCTCATACCCAACAACAGACACATAATCAAATTTGTACATGTAAATGGACCTGTGGAAAAAGAGAAGGTAAACTGCAAAGATTCTGGACTACCTGTGGAAAGAGCAATGCTCAGTGTGTTTGCAGGATGTTTTGGCAGTATTTGGTCTACCTAATGAATAGAGCTAGTGCCAGTGAACATTAAGGGGGCCTTGCGCAAATGTGCAGCTGTCAATTCAGCACAGGACAACAGCAGAATGTGGACTACACTGCATGGCCTGGCAAATTGCTTACATTATTTCTCTGTGCCGGCATTTTGCTTCAATAAACTCGACAAGATGTAAGAAGCAAGTGAAACATTTTTTCTAAACCTGGAAGTCCATCCTGTGTAACTCAGCAAAAGCATAATGGAATCTCTGATTTGGAATTCACTTTTCGGGAGAACTGGATACCTAGCAACATGCTATGATGAGGTCTACTACCTTTACAACACAATTTTCCCTCCTGTTTCACCTCTTCATTATAACTGCATTGTTGGATGACTCTTTTCGAAGGATAAAAATCTCCAAAACTGCTGATCTCATAGCTCAAGACTGTTCAAAGTGATAATATACTCAGCTGCATGTGATACAGTTTGTTCAGCTGCAAATATTTGCAAACTGTTTACTGTCTCATTAAGTATGATTACCTACCAGCTGCCTGCACAGTTTGATACACAAATTCAGACTAAAAGAGATTCTGTAACTCAGGTCAATGGCTATGGTAATCTGCGAAGGAAAAAAACACCCACTGGGTGCTTAACCGGACACACATGTCATAGCATTACTTATAACATAACATTCCTTGAGATTGTAGATGCAAAGAAATGTTGATAAGAGCGAATGAGACAGTCCTAATCATGTATTTTCTTACATGATGGGACAAGGCTTTACCTCTGGAATGAAAAGGCAGGTTAATACATATACTTAGTGTATTATGCTAGCACTGTGATGATACGCAGGAGAATATCTGATAGAAAACAAAGATGGAACCTCACATCTGTACAAAAGTGCAGCTGGAAGAGATTCAGAAATACTAAAATTCACTGTTAATGTTATTATGACAAATATACATTAAGCTACCTCTAGTTGAAATACATGGTGCAAAAAGCACTCCACAGATCTTGCACTTTAATGATCTATTCAAAATCGGTGTCAGAACTGTAGCAGATGAAATTTACAAGCTTTCAGTGCATAGAATAAAAAAAAAAAGTGATGAGATTTTTATTCCACACGGAGGCACATATAATGCTAAAAAGGGTACTACCTGGTTAGACCTTATATGTCTTTACTGCTTGAACAACTATCTGTGCTACCCTGATCATCATGACATCTAAGCAGATCTAGAGACTGTCCTTATGTGCAATGTACATGTCCATTTCAGTGAATGTATTACATATTAAGGAAGAAAACATCAAATAGCATCAAGCAGAGTTATGAACAATGAGAAAAAAAGCAAAAGACAAAGTTTCTTATTTGAACTTAAACAGATTCACCTCTCAGACATTTCACATGTTGTTAAAGAAAGAACCATATGGCAGGTATAAAAAATTATTGCTGCCCATTCTTCACACTCTCTAAGAAACCTTATATCTCTACCTCGAAACTGTTTCAAATCAAATCTAAGAAAGACATGGGTTTCAATAAATTGCACATATATATATTTTTTATCATTATATATCACCGAGCAAACCCAGCAGAAGCAACACAATTTTTGATTTGCATATTTCTAACATTTCCAAGCTAGTCATGGGACATAATTTGTTTTGAACTGATCTGATTTTAACAGACATTCTCGTTTCCATTTCGTAAACTACAAATCTGTACCCAAGACAGGAGCTCTTATATAGAGGGATGGATGAAACGTAATGATATTCCAAGTTAGGGTTTTCAAAGATCACTTATTCTGAACTGCTCTGAGTAGTGAGCACTTCATTGAGCAAATCACAAAGTGATGGCAAATTTTATGCAGAACTATCTGCCNATTTTATGCAGATCAGCCAAGATGGTCAGAGGATCTCCCAAAAACACATTAAAAATCTTAAACTGGAATCTCCAGTGTTGACAATGGCTGGAAAATGGCAAGTATCAGAGATGTCCTTAAAAACATCAATATTTGGTATAATTTTCAAAACTATTTTGACGTGAAGCATGTACCCTGAATATGAATGTTACTTTTCACACCAGTCTTAAGTATTTTCAAAAGTGCTAGAAACTGGAGGTATCTTTCTGTTGGATGTTTAGCTCTTTGAACAACAAAAGGTCATATGCAAAGAACAGAAATTTATACACAATATTGGGGCTTTGATGGTGTAAGTCCATTCTCTTAGACGACAGGGAGACTGGCTTGAGAGGCAACACCACACTGATTGTTCTTGTTACGGCTCATGTAGATGTAGCCTTTGTCTCCCCAAGTTTCACTCCAGCTGGTGAGAGAAATGAAGAAAATTGGTATAAAGTGACAATAGCATAGATCAAAAAAAATATTTACAGTATATGGGAATGATGAAAAACAAAAAAGGGCCAGTAAATCAACAGGTAAGGAATATGGCTAAATGGATCAAAGACAGATTTGAAGAAAGTGCTTAGCTAAGTTGCCACTTACTCTCATCTGTGAATCCTGGGATTTGTTCTGACATGATTTAAGTAACAGAATTTCGGGGGGAAAAAATCTGACACCAAACAGTAACAAATCAAAAATTTGAAGTGTGGCGGAATTATCAACAAATCCACTGAGCAAAAGCCAAATGGCAGATCAAAAGAATCACTGATCTATGTTATAACACACTCAAGAAACAGAACGTCTAAGAAATCCAGGCAGCTATCACAATGCCAAGCTCAATGCATTTTCAACATCATTACTCGTTTGCAACACAATAGCCGCAATAAACCTACAGGAACCTGACTAAGAAAACATTCTATATAAGAAAAATGGAAATGTGTGGAGCAATTTGTTATTTTCTTGAAATTGGCACTGTATTCTCAAAAACATCCCAGCTTCCTTATTCTTAAATGTCAAATTCAAAAGATTATCTTATACATTATATCATGCCCAAAAGAGATAAATGTTTTGTCTCCGTGGTACTAACCTGTTTTTCACAATCCAGACATCTTGTCCATTTTGATTACCATAACCAACAGCCAATACACCATGGTCAAGCTGTGTTTGACTGCAATTAGGATCATCATATACACCTGAAAAGTGAAATGTAAATTGTCAGTCAGCCTTGCAGTACAAATAAAATGGCTTAATCCATCCATCAACATAAGCAATGCAGCCCCCCCCCCCCCCCCCCCCCCCCCCCCCCCC
>JAWQUT010000131.1:1155917-1167870 GCA_033807755.1 Ellobium chinense | reverse complement strand
CGGCCCCCTCCCCCACTCAACAACATTCTATTTCCGAACATTCCCAAGCCATTAAACATGTCTAAACTTTCCTTACTTTCTAAACACGCTCTTTCTCTATATCATCTTCAAAGCTGTGTAATTTCAAGCTCTAAGGCTTGGTTCATATTTAAAAATGGAATAAAGAATTAGTAACTAGAAAAATGTTGTGGGAGGTGGTTGAGAAGAAACGTTATGACCAGCTGATATCTTACTACCAGTGTTTTCTCCACACCGCGCGACTCACCCCTTAAATTTCAAAATTCCTCCTAAAAATGCACTGAACAAGTGCTTATCTCATCTTATTTTCTGCACTCCAAAGGCTGCATTACTTGAATAAAATCTAAAATCCCTCTAAAAGTATACATAGAATCTTCCCTTCCCAAAAATTTATGACACAGAGGGAATCTCCCCACACCCTCTCTTCCAACTCCTATGACCTGGAGAAAATACTGTGCCACATGAAAGAAACCCGATAAAAATTGCTTACTGTGAGTATTCTTGAAGCTATGCCATGTATCCTGATAATCAGCGTAGGACAGCCTGTACACAGCACCAGCTGCAACTCCCTGGACAAGAGTGGTCTTCAGGTCATCTGCAGGGTACTCTGGCACACTGCTGTCAAAAGGTTTCCTCTCAGGTTCATTTAATGATGGCTCGATTTTGAAATATTTCATGTAGGCTGGTCCTGCCAGGACACAGCTCAGGCTGAGCAATACCAGAGTTACAGTAAGCATGTTGTTGTGCAAGACTGGAATGTTTGGTTATTAATCTGAAAAGGAATTGTAAAGATGAGTTTAACAGGAGTTTGTAAGTACTGTAATAATCAGGAACTGTACCTTGATGTGGCATTAATAACACTGTCAACAGCTTGCATGACATGGATATTGCCTCACCATGAAGAAATGCAGGCACTATACTTTAATTTACAGAAACAGCTTTTGTCAGAACACTCCCAGAGCAGCACTGCTTTCATATTGATACAGTTCACTAACTCAGATTTAAATAAATGAATTAATGATTGCAGCGCTTATATGACATAAAAAACACAAAATGTAGTTCCGGTGGTTTCATTACCAGTAATTTTTTTTTGTATTTATGGGCGCATTTACATCAGTCACAACCAAAAGTTAGTTTTACCTGCCTTTCTATGCATTAAATAACCACAGCAAGAAAGAAATGAAAGTTGATAAAAATTTATATTGTTTGTGGTTTTTCATTTCAAAAGAAAAAAAGAACCACTATTAGCAAGTACACAGAAACCTGGACTATTCCAATAGAGACAGAGGAAATACAAAGGCAGTGTTTACAGACCTAAAAATGATGGAATGTGGACAACTATGGTTGTTAAGTATAAAATTAAGGGCCTCCCCAAAAAAAATTATTTAATTCAATATATCAAAGTCTAATAACTTCAAAAGTTATGAAGATATTGGGATATATCTGTAGGTTCACTAGAAGACAGACATATTCCATACTGGATGCCTGTTTTCTTGATGTTGATCTAGACTACTGACTAGTCTAGGTGCGATGCTATTGTCTCAGGAAAAAAAAAAAAACCTGTCCAAAAATGACAGGCTAAGGCTAAAACTATGTAGAACCGACATGCTATTGTTAAACATGTTTTGTTTTGGTTTCCTTTGTGACACAGGCATAGCATCAAGATATTTGAAATCTACAGCATTTGCAGTCAATCTCCATCTGCTAATGACTTGGCTGTCAAATCTGAACAGCATAAAAATAAATCTCAACTAATGAAGTTATTAAACTTTGAAAAAGTAAACTTTATGGGAGGACCACTCAATAATATCCACGACGATGGCGAACATAAAGAAACTTATCCACAACCTAACAAAGAACCAGTACGAAATGTTAGGCCTTGAATGAAACTGTTGAGACATTCAACAACGCACAGCCTAAAACTTAAACTAAGTGACGAACTCACAAAGTAGATAGACTAGTCTATATCAGTCAGTTATATCAAAAGACAATCAAAAGGAAGTAAAACTAGGTCAGCGAGGTCTGTACTTTTATAATTCACGATGCAGGAATGAAAAGTATCACAAATCTTTTATAAGAAACGCCCCCCGGAAGCAGGTCAAAAATCTGTACGAACAGACACTTACACTTCTGGAGCAGAAAAACTGAGACTGTCAAAGGCAAGGGATGTCTTTATATACACCCGGAGCCTGCACATAATACTGAACAATGCTGATCATATGATGATAGATCACGTGACCCGCCAAGTCACGAGACTTGTTTATCACCCTGCAATCACATGATCTGACCTACTTCAGCTGTGTAACGACGACACTGTTGATGTGACAATTAAATTCTACATTTTTCTCTTTCGGTTGGCATTTAAACACTGCTTCTTCTACGTAAAATAAAAGAAAATAAACTTTTAAACACAATTATTCTATCTCCGAATTCTCCCAACCTCTCCTCCATTCGTCTTTTAATGTGCTGTAGCACTATATTAACCTCGACAACTTAGGCCTACCAAACGAAAAGGAAAGAGGGCAACAGAGGGCGGTGTAGGCATCATTCAAACAAAACACTTGACAAGCTGGTATCTCTACTCCACGCGACATGGAATCACTATTTAGTGATGATTCATGGTCACAAGAAGTCTTCTCCAACCAACACGAGGATACTCAGTGAGATATGGGTTTTAGTATTACATGAATTACAGTTTGTTAGTCAATAATGTACAACGATTACCCAGTTCACGTGGCTATCCAAAATCGCCCAAGAGGAATAAAAAAAAAAAAGGGTAAAGGTTAGACAGGAGATGGACGCCCAAAACTGAACAATTTCATCATAACAACAATCTTAATTCGTAACAGACCTGATGAACACATGCTGACAAGATAAACATATCTTTCAAATTTTCATTAACTAGTCTAGATCCAGGCCACAGAACATAACTTTTCTTTAAAAAAAAAACAAAACTGCGCAGTCATAGCCTCTATGGCTGACGCTCACTACAATGACAAAACAAAGCCCCCCCCCCCCCNNNNTTTTTCCCCAAAGGAGGAGGAAAACTACAGAGCTCGGCAATGTTTTCATTTTCAAAAAAAAAAAAAATGACAAAGAAATTACATTCACACTCTAGTCTACTTAGCGCCATTGTGAACCTGTTAGAAACATCCGCAACCATTGTTCTACGCAGCTACGAGGCTGCTCGATAAGGGCTGAAGTTAGCTGATCGAATTGTAAAACCCGGATACAGTTCCTCTTAGCCAACAGACTTGATCTAAGTACTGTAACTGCACGCCTACGTTTTTGCGTAGAATAGCACTGGTGTTAACATTTTGACCAGCTTTATAATCAATATGGAAGAGAAAAAAAAATACAGCAATGTTGGTCTAACGCTTTCCCTTCCCTCCTTTGCCCTCTACTTTCATGCAAAAGAATGTAAATTATGTGTTTGAACAAATTTTAATGAGCAGAATTTACATTTCTACTTCCAGTGTTAAAAACATGAACTGAAAACTGGAAGGTTTTTCATGTCGAAATAAATTTTCAAGAATTTTCGCTAATTCACCAAGCAAATATTTTTTTTTTGAGTTTTTATGTCATTCTTGAACTGCCTGATCTTTTAGTTTCACAAGATCAGATGATTTGACACTTGAGCATGGACTTTTTGCTCTTGAGGAATGTTCTTGCTGTGATTTTACACTTACCTAATGTCAAAAAAAAAAAAAAAAAGGAATAGATTATCATATTCTCTAAGTCATATGCACAGAACATGATGCATTTAATGATAAAACATTCAGCGGCCTTTTCAGCCAGAATCTATGACAAAAAGCTGCTCACTTACTGAAATTAAAAATATTTTGTCTCTTTATGCAGTCTTTGAGTTTCTTCCTTTCATTTTACACAACAAGATACCCTTTACAGAATAATAAACAATTACAGTAGACTTCACTTAACACAAGCCCGTTTAACGCGAAATTTCTGTTTACACGAACAAAAAAAAAAGTCCCCTTACGCGGACTTTACACGGACTAGAATTCTAAAGGATCTCGATATTGCGAACAACTTTTGGCACGCAGCGTTGTTTTTGCTTGAACTCTCCTTTTTTTTTCGTTTGCATTGCCAGCATGACGTTTTCCACTCACGACGCTCCATCCTCACCCCGCTCGCTATGTAATGGCATTGCCCCCCCCNTTCTCACTTACTTTAATATATTTTCTCGCTTCAATCTATCTTTGAGTTTCCTCCTTTCTTTTACATAACAAGATACACTTTACATAATAATAAACAATTATTTTGTATTTCTTGCAACAGTGAATTCAGGTGATGGTATTGACTACAGCCAACAAAAGAGGGAAAATGTTGGTGACCTCATTCAAGAGACATTGGAAGCATTTGAGCGATACGGTGGAGAAGATGCTTTTATCAATATCAAATACATGGTCCCTACTTATGAATCTTGCATGCTTAACTGAAGATGTTTCTCATTTAATGTGTTGAAGCTGCTGAAAATAATATAATAAAATAAAGGAAAGAAGGAAAAGAATTCATACACAAACACTCACAAGGATCAGCAAAAACAAGCGTGTCCCTGTATTCCATATGTTTGTTTTCCAGAGCGAAAGGAAGATAATGGTAACTTTATGTAAAGGGAATTTTGTCAGAGAAAGTATCCAGATATTTGATAGATACCATTGCCCCCTTTCAAAGATTTAGTTTTTATAACTACATACCAACATCTTTATAACTACTTACCAAAAAATTAAATTGTGTGTTACCAAGTTTCTTAGAAATTCAGCATTGTACAATAATTGTAATAAAATTGCTCTTTGACACATGACTTATTTATTTGTTTATTATATTTGGAACATAACTCTGCCTAAAAAACTGTTGAGCTCTGCGATGAATGACTTCTAAGGTGAGGTTGCAATGTTCTGGACTAATACAGTATTGCGCCCTTACTCAGTAACTATTCTTGAGGGTGCAGAAATGCCACGAACCAATGAGATATTTATGATAGTTTGCAGTAACTTTCAAGCTCTTAAATTTATCATGGGAGTAATTGATTTTCAGCCTCCAAAGACAGTGTAGTATACTAAGACTTGTCCATCCATTTACCCTTGCTTTGTGATATTGATGAATGGTAAAATATTCTCCTTGCTCAAACACAGTTTGTTAGCTACTTGGAGTTTATATTCAGAGAACTGCATTATCAGAGATATGAAACCATTAGAGGAGTAAATGTATTCAACAAAATTTTCCATTTCTAACAGCTTTTGTATGATGTGACTGAGAAATTGTTAAATGCAAATGTCATAGATTTATGCCTTTACCTACAATACTTTACAATTATAACAACATAATACTTTGTTAAGGAGTCTGTACACTTTGCAATTTGTAGCTCATTACTAAATTGCATCTATTAATATGAATTTTGGAAGTTTAAAGCTATGAAATTGACACTAAATGCCAGTAGTAATGACATTGGCTGGGGAGGGGATGGGGTTAAGTCATGAAAATGAGCTTTTTTATGAGTAGGTCAATGAGAATGGGTATTATAGTTCTCTTGTTGGCAATACTATGAAAATAATTCACATTCCTGATGACATTCAGTGCGTGTGGTACATATTTCTAAACTTTACTTTACATATATAATTTTATTTATTTTTGTCTGAGACAGTATTTTATACGTTGTCTCTGTTTGTCTGAGTATTGGGAAATCTGTCAACTTGAGAAGTTATGTCTGCATATTTGACCTATATTCATTGGTAGATCCAATTATTCTGTATGTGATCCCAAATATATGTCTTACTTGCTGAACTCTCTTGTTTTGTTTCTGCAAAAGTTTTATGATGACAACAGATTTTGCATGAGTACGTGTTTGAAACAATTATGCCGTCAACTGCTGATGGAAAGTGTAACAAAGGAAACATATTTGAAGTTATCACATGCTTTGTGATACATCAGTTTAAAACATCCTAAATATGGGAATGGTATTTAGTTTGTTCCATACGTTCTTTCAGTTTTATAATGTTTGAAATGAATGCACAAAAGCAGTAGTAGTTTTTGCCTTTGAATCTCTGCTGCTGGCAATACAAGAGCAAGGCTCCTAGGTATAGTGGGTTTTATGAATTGTAATGGACGGTGAGGATTTAAATTCTTCTTTTTTAATGAGCGTCAGATTTCTTTCCAGCTGAGATTAATCTGACCATTTCCAGCTTTAATGTTGTGTGATTTTGCAAGAATTTCCAGCCTCTTAGAATTGTCAAAGGTCTTTTTTTGTTTCATGACAAAGATGGTGTTGCCTGTTCTACAGCATTGCACTTCTTGTCGGTGTGTGAATGGCTGTGTTCCTAGACAGATTTTATTCTTTGTCTTTGAGATTAAGTTCTTAAACAAATAAATCATAGTAAAAAAAAAAAAATCAGTGACAAGGCATCAGGAGTTGATGGGGTTCTCAGGTGGCGATCACTGTAATTATGATGTTCTTCTCGTTACAATTCTTAGCTCACAAGCATGTTGGCTTCTCTTGTCTTTGTCTAGACACATGGATCTTGATGCTGTCCTCAACAGCATCCCTGTCTGAATGAATGATATTGCATAGTAGGTGAGAAACCCATAAAACGAAATAAATTTTGTACATATGAAGTCCTGAGTTCCAGTTGTGATCCTTGAAGCAGTTTGTGACCATTGCAGTAATTAAATTGCGACTGAGGATATCAATATGAAAATTTGAACTTGTCTCAAGAGCATATTAATGCAGGAATGCACTTGCTACAGGAGCGTAGCTGAAAATAAATTATATTTTGGTGCTATGCACAGCTGGATTCTTAAAGTGGAAAGAGGAAGGAATGTGCAGAAGGTTTAACTCATTATGATGCCTGAACAATCTCACGATATACACTGCATCCACTGTAGCGCTGTTCATTGGTGGTTTTTTTTTTTTTTTCAGAGCGGTAAGGGGTACAATTAATGTTAGCTACTTACTTTGAGTGTGCCCCACCAACTACATGCATTTTTTCATCGTTTGGTTGCATTTCTTTGTGAATTGACGGGGATGTAAGCAGATGAAAACAGCCAAGCAAGAAAACTGCTATGGCTGTCTTCAGATGTTTCCTAATGATGGAGAGATTTTGGNACTCTTGTTTCATTTCTATTGATAAAGGCCTTAGAGCCGAAACGTTTAGATGTCATTTTTGATCTTAATTCTTTACTAGATTTTTAATAAATTCCCTGAATTAAGGTTGAGCTTTTAATTTTTCTCAGTTTTAAATAGATGATGATGATGATGACGATAATGGTGGTGTGTTGTCTATACTGGCGGTGATGGTGATAATAATAGTGTGGAATTTGTTACAGCCTTTGAAGTGTTTGAAGTAGAAATCTTCAGGATCATATTATCGACAGCGATAAGGACGATAATAATGAGGAAGAGGAGGTGGAAGCGGGAGAGGAACACGTGCATCTTGTAAAAAGATATACAGTAATAATATTCTCAAACAACTGGCCAAATCTAGAGTCAGTTAAGCCATACAGATATGCGGTATAAGGCAATAAACATAGCTGCACCAACTCACACCACTGTATGCACCAACATGCCCTGTAGATGGAGCGAGTTGGTTCAGGAGGAGTCAATACATTTCTTGCGGCGCTGCGCTACAAAGAAGGGGGTGAGTTTAAATGTTTTTGGCGGAGTTTAGAGAGCAGATATTGCTTAGTATTTTGGTGCCTTCATAAAATACTCAGGTCGCATTTAGACAGCACCTGATGTGAAAAATGCACCAACAAGCCCTACCCTCCTCTGTGTTCTCTGTTTTTTTTTTCATTTCTTGTTACTTCACTGTTGTGAAAGCAGAACTATTTGTCAAAATAAGTCCCTTAAGTCAAAGACTTCACTACACCTAGCTTTCTTCAGGAAAACCTTTCCTATTTGTTCTTCAACATATTTTACGAAGCAATGGCGAGGGTAGCTACTACTTGAACTATACATGTCTTTTGAACACCTGCGAAAAAAAGAAAACTACATTAAGGTCACCACTACAGTATATGTAATAACTCAATGAACATATCTCAATCCCTTTCAGTTGCTCTATTTCTATTTCTATTTCTGGCTCTCCGATATGTATTCACTTGCCTTTCTTTGTATGTCTTTAACTTGCATTGTCAGTCTTGAAAAAGTGTCCTACAAGAAACGTTGACCATTTTGTTAATAAATTCATTATATATTTTTCAGAAAGTTTTGTGTCATTGGGCAGAATCATATTTAGTTTTAACTACAGTATATGTAATAATAGAGCTAATTTAGATTGTGCCAAATTCTCTTTGTGGGCCATAAGTGCTTTACAAAATCACAATAAGCTTTTACCTCTTTGAAACAAAGCAGTTCATAAACATTAGGACACAATTAACAGCATTAGGTTAGTCCATTTTATAGGAAGTGAGTTAGTTGATTCCAGTCATTCATAATATTTTTTGAAGAAACTTGTTTTCAAACTGGTTTGAAAGCTTTGTAAGTTGTTGCTTTCATTTCTTCTGGCATGGAGTATGTAAACACATGTTCTCCAAATTTTACAAGGTTAGAATATAAAAGAATTTTCAGACCTGAGCCTTTCTTGCTTTGGGAGCTCAAAAATATGTGTACTTTCGGTTAAGCAGTATGTGGCTAATTTATAAAATTTATCATCAATGCAAGCTCTTACAGCTAACAAATGGTGTTCTTTTGACATTGTCGTGATTATGTTCTGGCTTTGTTCATCTCAAAACCAGCTCAGCAACATTCTTTTAGGTCATTTTAGATGCCTCAGTGGTCCTAATAAAAAAGGACTCATCTGTCAGCCAGCCACAATCTGCTATAGAACATCTGCCTATTACCTTATGTAGTAGTAGTACAAGGTGGAAACGGAGCACTCAGTAACAGAAGTAAGGAGTAAGCAGATGCAAACAGATGCTCATACAAGGTAGGATAAAGGGGGAAGTGCTCAAGAAGACAAATGCAGTGAGACAATGGAAGAATGAACATTATCTTATGTTTGGAAATTTTCCATAATTTGGAAGATGACAGCTACACAAATATTCCCAACAGCAAGAAATCAAGGAACAAATGCTTTTATTAAATTTAGTTTCCATGTAAAACTTTATTTCAATGCAATGCATACCATTACAGATGATTTCTTTTCAAACTTAAAAATTTGTATGCATATAAATTTAATGAGTCTTGCTCACTATGTTTACCTTGAGTTGGACATTGAATTATGTGTCATTATCAGAAAAGCATTTTTTTTTTTGGTTGTCATTAAAAATCAATGAAATGCGAACACTAAACAAAAAATGTGCACATTCTGCTTACATACAATCATGATTTGCACATATGACACTCACTCATTCAAATGAACCAACTCCCTTTCAACAGACATATAATCAAATTTGTACAGGTAAATGGACTTGTGGAAAGAGAGAAGGTAAACTGCAAAGATTCTGGACTACCTGTGGAATACAGCAATGCTCCAAATGTTTGCAGGATGTTTTGGCAGTATTTGGTTCACCTAATGAATAGAGCTAATGCCAGTGAACATTAAGGGGGCCTTGCACAAATGTGTAGCTGTCAATTCCGCAAAGAACAACAGCAGAATATGGACTACACTGCATGGCCTGGCAAATTTCTTACAATATTTCTCTGTGCCGGCATTCTGTTTCAATAAACTCGACAAGATGTAAGAAGCAAGTGAAACATTTTTTCTAAACCTGCAAGTCCATCCAATGTTACTGAGCAAAAACATATTGGGACGTCTGATTTAACATTCAATTGTAGGGAGAACTGGATATCCAACAACATGCTATGATGAGGTTTGCTATCTTTACAATACGATTTTCCCTCTTGAATCACCTCTCCATTATTACATTTACTGCATTGTTGGATGACTTTCTTCAAAGGACAAAAATCTCCGAAACTGCTGATCTCATAGCTCAATGCCGTTTAAAATGATAACATACTCAGTTGCATGTGACACAATTTGTTTAGCTGCAAATATTTGCAAACTAACTGTTTACTGTCTCAATAAGTATGATTACCTACCAGCTGCCTGCAGTTTGGTACATTAATTCAGACTAAAAGAGATTCTGTAACATGTCAATGGCTATGGTAATCTGAGAAGGGAAAAAACCCACCAGATGCTAAACCGACCTTACTGACACACATGTCATAGGATTACTTACAACATAACCTGTTTCATTTCCTTGAGATTGCAGATGTAAAGAAATTTTGATAAGAGCAAAAGAGACAGTCACAGCCATGTATTTTCTTACATGATGGGACAAGGCTTTACCTCTGGAATGACAAAACAGGTCAATTCATTCTTATTGTATTATGCTAGCATTGTGATGATAGGCAAGAGAATATCTTATAGAAAACAAAGAAGGAACCTCACATATGTACTAAAGTGCAGCTGGAAGAGATTCAGAGATACTAAAATTCACTGTTAATATTATTATGACAAATATACATAAAGCTACCTCTAGTTGAAAAACATGGTGCAAAAAAGCACTCCACAGATCTTTGCATTGGGTTTACTATAATGATCTATTCAAATTCAGTGTCAGAACTGTTGCTGATGAAATTTACAAGCTTTTGGTGCATAGAATAAAAAAAAAAAAAAGATGAGATTTTCATTCCACACAGGGGCTTATATAATGCTTGAAAGGGCACTGCCTGGTTAGACCATAAACGTCTTTACTGCATGAACAATTATCTATGCTACCCTGATAATCATGACATCTATGCAGATCAAGAGATCGTCCTTATGTGCATTGTACATGTCCATTTCAGTGAATGTATTACATATCAAGGAAGAAAACATCAAAAGCATCAAGTAGAGTTACTAATAATGAGAAAAAAGCAAGCGACAGGTCGAATAATGAGAAAAAAGCAAAAGACAAAGTTTCTTCTTTGAACTTGAACTGATTCATCTCTCAGACATTAACATGTTGTTAAAGAAAGAACCATATGGCAGATATAAAAAATTACTGCTGCCCATCCTTCACACACTCTAAGAAACCTTATATCTCTACCTCGGAATTGTTTCAAATCAAATCTGAGAAAGACATGGGTTTCTGTACATTGTAAATACATATTTTTTTTTATCATTATATATCACCGAGCAAACCCAGCAGAAGCAACACAATTCTTGATTTGCATATTTCTAAAATTCCCAAACTGATCATGGGACCAAAATTTATTTTGAACCAATCTGATTTTAACAGACATCCTCGTATCTATATACAAGACAGGAGCTCTCATAGAGGAATGGGTGAAACATACTGATATTCCAAGTTACGAGTTTTCTAAGATCACTTATTCTGAACTGCTCAGAGCAGTGAGCACTTCATTGAGCAAATCACAAAGTGATGGCAAATTTTATGCAGATCAGCCAAGATTGTCAGAGGATATCTCAAAAACACACAAAAAAAATCTTAAACTGGAATCTCCAGTGTTGACAATGGCTGGAAAATGGCAAGTATCAGAGATGTCCTTAAAAACATCAATATTTGGTATAATTTTCAAAACTATTTTGATGTGAAGTGTGTACCCTGGATATGAATGTTACTTTTCACACCAATCTTAAGTATTCTCAAAAGTGCTAGAAACTGGAGGTATCTTTCTGGTGGATGTTTAGCTCTTTGAACAACAAAAGGCCATATGCAAAGAACAGAAATTTATACACAATATTGAGGCTTTGATGGTGTAAGTCCTTTCTCTTAGACGACAGGGAGACTGGCTTGAGAGGCAACACCACACTGATTGTCCTTGTTACGGCTCATGTAGATGTAGCCCTTGTCTCCCCAACTTTCACTCCAGCTGGTGAGAGAAATGAAGAAAGTTGGTATATAACTGACAATAGCATAGATAAAAAAAATATTTATATGGGAATGAGGAAAAACAAAAAAAAAAAAAAAAAAA
>JAWQUT010000131.1:1127901-1151071 GCA_033807755.1 Ellobium chinense | reverse complement strand
TTCCCCCCCCCAAAAAACAACAATATTCCCTTTCCGAACATTCCCAAACCATCAAAGAGATCAGATAATTAAAGGGACATTCACTATCTCGAAGTTGTTTGCAACAGTATCTAACAACCTGTGTTTATCCATGACAGGGTGCAACATGTCTAAATTTTCCTTCCTTTCTAAACACACTCTTTCTCTATATCATCTTCAAAGTTGTAATTTCAAGCTCTAAGGCTTAGATCATATTTAAAAATGGCGTAAAGAATTAATAACCATAAAAATGTTGTGGGAGGTAGTTGAGAAGAAACGTTATGACCAGCTGATATTTTACCACCAGTGTTTTCTCCACACAACATGATTCACCCCTTGAATTTCGAAATTCCTCCTAAAAATGCACTGAACAAGTGCTTATCTCATCTTATTTTCTGCACCCGAAAGGCTGCATTACTTGAATAAAACCTAAAATCCCTCTAAAAATTTACATAGAACCTCCCCTCTCCCAAAAATTTATGACACAGGAGGAATCTCTCCCCTCTCTTCCAAGTTCCAACTCCTGTGAGACCTGGCGAAAATACTGTGCCACATGAAAGAAACCCAACAAAATTTGCTTACTGTGAGTATTTTTAAAGCTCTGCCATGTATCTTGATAATCAGCGTAGGACAGCCTGTACACAGCACCAGCCGCAACTCCCTGGACAAGAGTGGTCTTCAGGTCATCTGCGGGGTACTCTGGCACACTGCTGTCAAGAGGTTTCCTCTCAGGTTCATTTAATGATGGCTCGATTTTGAAATATTTCATGTAGGCTGGTCCTGCCAGGACACAGCTCAGGCTGAGCAATACCAGAGTTACAGTAAGCATGTTGTTGTGCGAGACTGGAATGTTTGGTTTATTAATCTGAAAAGCAATTGTAAAGATGAGTTTAACAGAAGTTTGTAAGTACTGTAATAATCAGGAACTGTACTCTGACATGGCATTAATTTTAATATTGTCAACAACTTGCATGACACGGATATTGCCTCACCATGAAGAAATGCAGGCACTACTTTAATTTACAGAAACAGCTATTGTCAGAACATGCCCTGAACAGCACTGCTTTCATATTGATACAGTTCAGATTAACAGCCTGATTGCAGCGCTTATTTGACATAAATAACACACATGTAGTTCCGGTGGTTTCATTACCAGTACTTTTTTTGGTATTTATGGGCACATTTACATCAATTACGACCAAAGGTCAGTTTTACCTGCCTTTCTATCCATTAAATATCCACAGCAAGAAAGAAATGAAAGTTGATAAAAATTTATATTGTTTGTGGTTTTTCATTTCAAAAGAAAAAAAGAACCTCTAAGTATTAGCAAGTACACAGAAACCTGTGGACTATTCCAACAGAGACAGATGAAATACAAAGGCGGTGTTTACAGGCCTAAAAATGATGGAATGTGGACAACTATGGAAGTTAAATACAAAATTAAAGATCTCCCAAAAAATTTATTTAATTCAAAGTCCAATAACTTCAAAAGTTACGAAGATATTGGGATAAATCTTTAAGTTCATTAGAAGAATCTAATCTGATCTCAGATCATGATCTTTAGATCAGTTCACGTGAATTTGATCTGAGCTTAATGAGCTATTTTAGATGAACTGATCTTGATCTGAACTATACCTATTTTAGCTGTTTGATCTTTAATCTGATCTGGAATTTTCTAACTACATTTCAGCTCAGTTCACAACTTCATATTGACCTTGAAAATCAGAATTGAAAGCTGATTTTTTTTATTGCAGAGCGAGTGAAAAGAAAACCGTTTTTAGGGGGTGAACGCGGGGTTTTCCACCCCTCCAAGTCTTCGTCGGTCAGATTTCGACATTACGTTTTGCATTAGTGTGTGAACCCGTAATTTTTCCCGAACCAGTTCCATGCCTGTTACGGCTGTTACTCACATCGATGTAACCTTGCGTGAAGTTACCAGTCCACCGCAGTCTTTCTCTCAGTTTAGCAGAGTTGGATTGAGGAATGACAAGGTTCAGTTATTACTTGTCAGATATACACCTTGTTTAGACTTTATCTTCATCGCTTTGAGAGACTTATGCACTGAATATGTTTTTAGTACTTAGATACGCAACTGAACACGCATTTTGTACTCTTTCATCGACTGCATCTTTATCTGCCACTGCCAACCCACCGGGTATCCAGCGACGGTGCCAGGCTGTCAATACCGTTAGATTGTGACGCGCGACCTTTCTTTTGATGACGCCAGATGATGGTCAGATGTTCATTATTTGGTCTGGTCACGTACATTAGTACATGTGTCTGGACAGTCTGGTCTACGTAACAGATGGACCGCTGGTTCAATCGGCGGGATGGGGTAGAGTGGGTGGAAGGGAAGGGGGAGAGGATTGGAGGGGCGGGAGCTGTAGGTAGGGATGAACAAATTGTGAAAACCAGGAATTCCACCCCCACCTCCCATTTAGTGAAAAAAAATATTCTTTGGCATTGTGTAGATCTACTGGTTGTCGCCTACTGCTTAGTGCTTATCCTCGTAAAGTCATTTTCTACTCTGATGAACTGATCTGATCTTGATCTGATCTGAGCAAAAATCAAGGTGAACTGAGCTGATCTGAAAAATACTCAATTCTCCAAGAACCGAGCTAAACGTGATCTAAGGGCATTTTTGCCATAATGATCTGATCTGGCTTTTTTAGTGAACTTGCCCAACCCTGCTTCTAGAGCAGAAAAAGAGGTGACACAGTCAAAAGCAAGGGATGTCTTTATATACCTGGAGCCTGCACACAATGCCGAACAACACTGATAATATGATGATAGATCACGTGACCGCCAAGTCACTCGACCTACTTCAGCTGGGTAACAACGACTGTTGATGTAACAAATAAATTTCACATTTTTCTCTTTCAGTTGGCATTTAAACACTGCCTTTTCTACGTAAAATAAAAGAAAATAAACTTTTAAACACAATTATTCTACCTCTGAATTCTTCCAACCTCTCCTCCATTTGTCTTCTAATGCGCTGTAGCACTAAATTAACCTCCCCAGCTTATCAAACGAAAAGGAAAGAGGGCAATAAAGGACGGTGTATGCGCCACTCAAACAAAACACTTGACAAGCTGGTATCTCTACTCCATGCAACATGGAATCACTACTTAGTGATTAGTCATGGTCACAAGAAGTCTTCTCCAGCCAACACAAGGATACTCAGTGAGATATGGATTTTAGTATTATAGGAATTACTGTCTGTTAGTCAATAACTTGCAATGATTACCCTATTCACGTGGTTATCCAAAATTGCCCAAGAGGAATAAATCACGGGGTAAAGGTTAGATAGATGAACGCCCAAAACTGAACAATTTCATCATAACAACAATCTTAATTCGTAATAGACCTGATGAGCACATGCTCACAAGATAAACAAATATTTCAAATTTTCAGTAACTAGATCTAGGCTACAGAACATATCTTTTCCTTGAAAAAACTGCGCAATCATTTCCTATCCTTGATGGCTCACGCTCATGACATTGACAAAACAAAGTCTGTTCTCTCCCTTTTCACCAAAAAAAAGGAGGAAAAATATTTTTAAGATACAGAGCTCGGTGATGTTTACATTTTCCTAAAAAATTGGACAAAGAAAATTTCATCCATACTCTATTTAGCTCAATGGGCTGCAACAGCTGATCGCGACAGTTTGCTACTGTGATCCTGTTAAAAATAAAATGTTCGCTATCGTTATTCTACAGGATTGCCCAGTGAATAAACGCTGAAGTCAGCTGATCGAATATTTATGTAATACCTGGTTACAGTGTTGGCTAAGCTTCTCTTAGCCAACAGACTTGATCTATTCTAAGTAACAGCACATTTTGCTGCTTAGGTGTCTTGCTTGCAGTCTTCATTCAAAGACTCACCACATTAACATTATAACTATTCTGTGAAGTCGACTAGGTTAACTCGCGCACTGTCCGTGGAAGATCAAAAACAAGACCAAGCTAGTCCCAATATTGCCTGAACTAGGTCTACAAGGTTGGATCTGAAGAACAAAATGTGCACTGGAAAGTGTAATCACTTAATCTGTGCAATCTGTATGGAATTTATGGATTCTGTTCTCCAAACTGGCCATCCAAATCAAAATGGATGGCACTTAAAATGAAACTCCTGTCCTCTGTGACCAAAAGTCATCCGTTCTCATCTATCTGTATGGTGGCTTTACTTAAACTTCTGATGAAATTCCAAATCTTGGGTTTCTTTTTTATGAGATCTATTTTGGGTTTTCAAATGAACCTTGGGTGGCATTCTTAGATCCACTGATATTCTGGGATTTTGGAGAATTCTCAAAAGAGTGGCATCCCTGATTTTTCTGCACAGAAGCTGAAGAATATTTTTCATATGATTTTCATACTGAGGATGGATTTTCATGTGAAATACAGAATAGGTTGGCAGCTCTGGTTGACATCTTGTATCTACTTCTCTTTAAGTCATGTTGACCTGCTCAAGTGCAAAGGCTCTGCACATCTAGAGAGAGGAGATATATAATACACTGCTAACTAAAGCTGCTCCATATATTTACACATATCATCTGATGAAAAATGACACCATAACTGCAACTAGTGTCTTTGTGTCAATCCAGGATCGATGTTGAGCATTCTTTGATGTCAATTTGGGATCAATACCAAGTGCCTGCCTTAAGTTCTTCCCAAACCGGTGCTCCACTTCTAACCCATAATTAACTTTGCAATCCTGACGACATATTTAAACAGCAGCATTATCCAGGGACTCTACATCCTGGGCTTGGTTTAGTGTTAAGGGCAGGTTAGGAAAGACAAAACACACATTTTACTTTTATCTTATAAAGAGTTCTCAGCTGTTAAAGTCTAGGTAGGGATAAACTTGGAATAGGCCAGATTTATGGCTAATCATCTATGACTAAATGAACTGTTATGATCCAAGTGTGATCCTGTCTGTTAAAATGACCTTCAGTCAAAGGCTTGGGCTTCTTCCCTAACCTTATCCCTAAGTCAAGACCAAGCACTAGGTGGGATAATCCACGACAACTGCCTGAATAGCTGGGAGATGGGGCCAACCTTATTCCGATTCTCACCCTTCATGTCATAGTGCCCAAAAGCCCATAATCTAGATTTAGATACAATAGGGCCCATCTATTAAGAACAGCACAGGACTAATAAAAAGTGTTAGTGTTCACTTGAATTGGAACTGACATTTTAATAACCAATTTCTAATAAGACTAAAATTATTATAAGTTATAAGACCGAATTAATGTAAAGGATATTCCTATCAATGTACTCAGTCTGGTCATGTGCTTTTCCCTGCAGCAAGAGTGATATTTCCCCTATCTTTTCTTATAAACACTATTAACGCAAATTTAGTGGAAAAAAGAAAATAAGGTATTTCCCATACATTTTTCCCAACAACTTACAAAACGTGATTTCCCTTTCTAATTTCTTAGTAGAAAATGGCCTTTCTTTGTAATTTTACTCTCCCATAATAATAGGGGAAAAGCTTTATGAGTGGCAGCACTGTATGGTATAAAGAGCCTAAAGTGTAAAGTGAAATATCTCTTCAAAAAGTAAAAGGCGGGGAAGGTTAAGAATTTGTGCTGCTGTGTGGATGGGTAAGCAAGAGACAGGTCACAATATATGAAACAGACTAACAACTGGTCACAACCCCCTCCCCAACCCTCTTTCAAACCATTCACAACACAATGTTTTTGGGCTCTCTTACATACCAGGAGCACAGAAACTGTAAAGAAGATGGTTTTTTGTGATTACAGTACCACATTTTACCAAAATAATACAAAGAATGCCCATAAACTATGATAAACTTGCAATTCAGAGTGGACTTTCAAGGTAGACGCGCATATTAAAAAAAAAAAATTCCATTTTCCAGTACTTTTTCTCTCTCAAAATGAACTATAGTGCTCACTAAGCCAGTTTTGTGAAGAACGAGTATCATTCTGTTACCATGCACATATATTTTTGTTTTAATATGATGCAATAAGGAGAGTTAGTGACCATGATTTAGCCCTCACGTTTACAGTTATTACCCTTCCTTGAACTGCAGCGGCTTGTGGCGAAAATGATGACAACTGACATCACTTTAGTTTCAACAGCTGCACACATCTCTATCTGACAATGTATTTATTCAGCTTTCAATCCTGCCTGGTCCTCCAAATTCAAATGTAAAGTTTGACCATATAAGCCAGGTAAAGTATTCTAAATTTTTATTGCCTCAGCAAAATTTTGTTTGACACATTTACTACTTACAGTGGAATTGATAGATTCATACTGACATATATCACTGCCTGTCCGCAGAGCTCTAGCTAGACAGCTTGGTTGTGAGGCTTACACATATTTGACATAAGCTTGTTATGGCCACCATGTGCGCAGTGTCATCTCAGTGAGTATAAGAATTTGGATTTTGCATAGTCTAACCCTGTGAGTTGTCAGCTATGTTGAAGGACAGCACCGAGATACAGTTCATTTAGTCATAGACAGGTCATCGACTAGATCGATATTTCGACTAAATCAGTGCTGTTAAAGAAAGCCGAGTTGTCTGGGGGAGGCAGAGGCGTTATATCACATTGAGAGACAATGACAGACACTTGACTTAAAAAAGACTGCTTCATTGGAATAATAAAGTATTACTATAAATAATCTAGTCTATATGATTTAAATTTAATATGATATAGAGCTATCCTCTAGTGCCAGTAACCGGCTCGTGCCAGTAATCGCCATCATTCGTTTGCAGCTAGTTCCCCTCGAAATTTATTGTAATTTCCCTTGGATTATGACAGCAGACAGTGTTTCATTTATTTCTCCAACAAAATAATTTAGAATGGTGGAAAAAGAAAAGATTTAGAGGTTTGTATGATAAATTTACCAAGACCACGTCGTGCATTCTTGCCCACTGAAAGTGGCGATGCAACAACCGTGACATTTTATTGTTTTGTGAAATGATAAATGCAATAATTTATAAACATATTGTGTAAACTGAAAAATACAGAGCTTAATCTGATTTTCAGTAAAGTTATATGACATCTGTCTTGTAACGTTTCTCAAGGAAATGACTTTCTTTGAGGGGGAAAAATTAAGGTCTAACATCGCTTAAGCAGCGGGCCGCACGTCTGTGTTGCCATTCTGGCCATGTGCTTTTCCCCAATAGCGAGATGTTATTTTTTTCCCCATTTCCCTACTCACGGTATGAAATAAAAATAAAAATCTGTGAGTTTACAATTAAACAGAATAAAGCCAAGCATTTTATGCACTGATCCGAAATTTCATAGTTTATTTCCAATAATTTACGAGCAATTGCTTCCTATGAAAAATGGCTTTTCGTGAAGCCATTTTACTCTGCCCTACAGGAAAAATCTGTACCGGTGGCAACATCGTCGCTGCATATTGATCCGGAAGTAGAGCGGCGGTAATCGGCACGACGCCGATGGTTAATGAAATATCGACAGATACATCAATTGATAACTATTTCAGGGCGGTGGTTGACTTCTGCCACTGTGAGTCAAAACAAAGCTCGACTGACGTAATAATGGTCTTTGCTTAAAATCTGAAAGTCTGGTAAGATTTTGTAAGCAAATCTAATCGGAAAATCGCGGTAAATAATAAGACGGCTTTCTCTAACAACAGCACCGATTTAGTCGAAATATATTGATTTAGTCCATGACTTGTCTATGACTAAATGAACTGTATCATTATCGTTGTGGTGCTGTCCTTCGACATTGCGTCATTGCCAATAACTCACTGAATAAGACGGCGGTTACCGGCACTTCTAGGATATATAGTCTAGTCTAGTATAGGTGGACGATTCGGCTTTCCTTTAACAGTTTAAATGAAAGTCTGGGCAAAGTGGTTGATTTCATCCAGCCAGTGCAGTTCTTCTGACTCTGTTTCTTGATCTAGATCTAGTCTAGTCTGGCCATTGCATTGACACAGACAGGTGGCAAGTTTTATGTGATCAACTTTTCTGCCAGGAACTTGTCTTGAGTCTTGACTTGAGGAAGTAAAACTGAAACTTTCATTTTTATCCCCAAAAAGCTGCAGTGTTTTCAAATGCTCGAGGAACACCAAGTAAAACCTTCTGAAACTGAGACAGAAGTATAGAGTAGGCTAAAAACCAAATTTCTGACTTACGCTACTTACAGTTAAAGTCTTTGTAAACGACGAACAGATCAGGTAAACAGTGAAACAGCACAATGAAGGAATGGTATTGATGGACTTTATCGAATACAATTTGAGTAATCGCTCGATGTGTATAATAAAGTTATTTATAGGGTTGTTTTTTTTTTTTCAGTTATAGCCATTGGTATCAAAAGATATACCTATTTTTCTATTTATGTATTATGAATGAGATGTATAACAATGTAAAACAATTTGCCATTTGACACAGATAAGGTAATATTTTCAATTTTTTTTCATTTTCATTTTTCATTTGGATGTTTCCTTTATCCCAGACTGAAAGACAACACGTTATTTAAAATGTAAACGAAGATTTCCTTCTGCGACTTTTCCTATTCTCATCACATTTGTGAATGTATTAAGCAGACAATGAAAAAAGAAAAAAAAACACTGCGACCTCCTCTCCTCAATCCTCCCCCTCCCCCAAAGAAGGCACACAAAATTATCAGACATAGGACCCGATCGAGCACTAGTAGGTAAACCATAATAATATCTAAAAGATCTGGTACATTATTGTGCCCCTAAAAATGTGTAAAAGATAATGTTCGATCAACTAAAACTGATCGCATCTGATAAATCAATTTAATTATATATTAACAATCTCTTATATTTGAGATCCCATGGAAGTTGTGCAAAAAAGAAAGCGTAGGTCACCTATTATGATGTCTTAATTAACCACTGCGTTTTTAACCTCTTGGTATTGTCAGACCTAAAGTAGTATGCACAGCGTTATTTAGTTTTGCGCGATGCGCTGGGGGACATTTATAAGAAACTGAACCTTCAAGATGTCAGTAATGTTCCCGTAAAGTTATCTCCAGACGGCCTGATAGAGATATCTACCAGATGTGCAAAATGCAATTTCTTCCAAAATTCATGCTGATTAATGACAAGAATAAGGTAGTCGACAGAAAATTTTTAAGTAGGCAAGAGTAATCATATCGCCCACAGTTGTATTAGAAAGGCCAGTCATATGACTACTGTCCTTGTCACGTGCTGGGTTACGTCACGCTACATGTTAACGAAAATTTCCGCTTGATACTTGAACTTACGGTTTGTTGCGGTCTGCTGTGCTCTTCCAGAGAATATAAACTTAACTTACACACACACACACACACACACACACACACACACACACCCACACACGCACAAAAGCAAACACTCCGATAGTAGCTTTTGTAATGAGTTAGAGAGGGAAAATCAAGCGAAATGTTCTGACCGCATGCATAAATATATGACGAAGGTAGTGCCATGTTGTTCACTGTGGCCTCTGACCTGTTGATCTGGGAGTCTTCAGCAGGAAAAATAAAATAAAGTAGCAGAAGAAGATGATGAAGATGAAAAAGAAGAGGAGGAAAAAAACAAACGAAAAAGAAGAAGAAGGGAAAAAGGAAAGAAGAAGAAGCAGAGGTGGAAGACGACAAGGAGGAGGAGGCGGAGGAGGAGGAGGAGGAAGAGGTGGAAAAAGAAGAAGACGCAGATAAAGACGAGGAAGAGGAGGTGGAGAAAGAAGAAAAAAGGAGAAGAAGGAGAATATACAAAAAAGAGACAGAAGAAGAAGAGAAGAGGAAGATGAAGAAGGAGAAAAGTGGAAGAGGAAGAAGAAAAGAAAGAAGAGGAAGAGGTGAAAGAAAGAAAGACAGAAGAAGAAGAAGAAGAAGAAGAAGAAGAAGAAGAAGAAGAAGAAGAAGAAGAAGGAGATAAGAAAAAAAAGGGAAAAAAGAAGAAGTAGAAGAAGAGTAGAAGAGGAAGAGGAAGAAGAAACGACGGAGAAGAAGAGAAGAGGAAAAGGAAGAAGAAGAGAAGAGAAGAAAAAGAAGAAGAAGAAGAAGAAGACGAAGAAGAAGAAGAAGAAGAAGGTCTTGTCTTTGCAGTGCTTAGGCGACTAATGGTTTTAGTGGTTCAGACAAATATGATTAGATTTAAGTTAATTGTGGGTGGAATGGCCCATGATACTCATGATGGTAAATTTCCTTTGTCTCCAGCAGTCATTCCACTCACTCGTGTCACCATTGATAAGGCAAGGAACAAAATGCAGGGCTGTGGGAAGATTTCATTTAATGCATCAAAGCAATACTTAAAACAACATACATGTTTGTACTGTTAATGTACTCTGTTTATGTTAACAAATTAATAATTTAATGGGGTATAAAAGAATTCGTTGATGGTTTGTCTGTTAATATAAAATTATAACAAAAGTAATCATTATCAAAGACAAAAAGCTGGACCAAGATATGGTCACAATAGTATCCAATGTCTCGCGGCAAAAGGATATATGTTAATTTTACCCATCAATATCATCTTTTAGTTTTACATTTCTGTGATCTGCATGTGCAAGTGAATGTCCTGTATTAATATATTGTGTAAAATGTGAAATGTATAATGTAAAGCTGTTTGATAGTGTGAAATGAAAAAGTCGTATTGGTTTATATAATTATCTGTTCATGTCTAATCTAATCGAATAATTATGATATCGTTCGCCTAAGTACCACAGCTGTGTGGTCAGGGTCTATTTCCAAAAACGTATTAAATTTGTTACACGTTAGAACTCCTTTCTCGACAAATTATTTGTTTGTAAACCTGCAATTTAAGATTTAAAAAAAAACCAACAAAACAACCTAAGATCGAAATAGATATTGGACAAAATTATTTTAGCAGAGTCACTCAAAGTTTCCAAAAAAAAAACAACAACGATCGTTTTGGTAAAAATAAGCCCCTTTATCGTGAGACGTTAGGGTTTTCAACATGTTCATGTGGGTCTTTTGTTAGGTGGAGATGTTAAAATTCTCTCTCTCGCTCTCTCATTCTCTTTCTCTTTTATTTGTGATCTCTCTTTCATCCTATTCCATTCTCTCCCTGGTCGTTATCATTCTCACCTCTCATTCCCGACGTTCGAGACATCCCCCCCCCCCCNNNNAAATTTACCTTCTTTTTGTAGTTTATTAAAATATGGTTATTATTTTGGACATAACACACTATTATGCACAAAAGAATCTCCAGTGTAGGGGAAACGAAGTTTCTATAACACTAAGACAACAACAGGAGCTTGTGTGGTATTAAAAAAAACCCAAAACACTTTGTTATAATATTGTAACTGTATACTAGAATTTGTGATAATATTTCGATCCCAGGGGGTCGAATAGTACAGGGCCTAACCTCTTTGCGCAAAAAAGGTTTACTGGAGATATGCTGCTTCGCTCTTTATAAGTGTTATATAATAACCTATCTATCAAGAGACCGCATGGCAACATTTAACTTTAAGGAAAATGGCCTTCCACGCAGTGCCGTAAACAACCACTGGAAGAAAGGTTTGACATAACCGAAGAGGGAGATCAAATTATGAACACACACTTTAAGACATGCAGCTCCAAAGTGTGGTTCGTGAATCGTATTCAGAAATCGAAGACTGTCAAGGCTAATGTTTGTGTGTTCGCCTCGTGGGACAGACGCTTTACGTTGTGGTGTCCTTGGGAATGGCACTTCACTCCACCTCTCCCCACTCAACGCTGTTGTAAGTGAGTACCTGGCCTTAGAACTAGGGGTACCAGGGCGCTGCACTGCGAACAATCAGCAATGGCTTTGTTAAGTGTTTCACTCGTAATATAATGTATTTACATGTATGATATATACTGTTCTATGTGTCAGGGTTATGAATGAGATACTGTATATAACATTGCAAACCAGTTTCCATATGGGGTCAACTAAAGTCCTTTATTAATTTTTGACTTTTAGTCATGTAAACAGTAATACCATAATATTTTGTACACACGTTATTATGGTCACGGTAATATTTATCAAGGATATCAGTTTATTTGAAGCGGACTTCATTCTTTTACTTAAAAGAGCCGAGGCTGATAGCATAGGGTCTTTTAAGACTCCGTGAACATCGAATTAGGGGCTCTGTTGGCACAATGAGGTCTACTAAAGGGTGATTAATACCAGTGAACTGTTTTGAATTAGTCAACTCCAGCAAAGCTCACTTCCGGTTTGAGCAAAATAGTCGTGTGACTGTGTCATCAAATTTTGCTTCCGGAAAGTAAAAGATGCATCAGCCAATAAAAACCAGTTTAACATACCATATCAGCCAATCAAGTTCCTCTGATAAAAGACACAGAAGGCGGAAGTAATGATTTCTGAAGTTCAAGATTGTTATGTACGGATGGTCGTCCATACTTTATGACGGAGAGTGATCTATGAGAGTCCTCAATTGAGCTGAGAGAAAATCGGCACCGTGCCAAGGAAACAGTAATCATATAGGGTTACTGAAATCGTAGAGTACTCAGGCTACACAATAACTTGTATGCTATTTACATCTAAACACTGTCTCCTCTGCCTGAGTCATTAGCATCGTCATAAAAAAAAATATATATTATGACAAAAGGCTCTGCAATATTGAACTCAGCATCAGCGGCAAGAGGGACAACCCGAGAAGTCGCTCGCTTAAACATTGCAGAATGCTGCGGCTTGCTAGACTTCCGGCATGAAGGGGATCAGGAACAAAACTTTACTGATCACTCTTACGAAAAGGTTTGCGATTTTTAATCGTGACGCATCGGTTTCGGTTATAACAAAAGAATAAACAGAATGAAGTTGTGAAGGTAATAATGAAAATCACATCAAGGGGTTATCAAAGTAAACATCTTATCGCGGGAGAGACATCATGAAAATCACATCATTGGGCTGTCAGAGTAAACAGCACATCTTGGAGTTTAAGGGGTCATTGACTCAATGACTGGCATTGATATCATGAATATCACATCTTGGGTCTGATATAACGGGATTAAAGGAACTATGACAATGTAAACATCATAGGGGAACAATGACATCATGAAGTGCACATCATGGGGTTAATATAGTAAACAGCATATAACTGTGGTTGACGAGGTTTACTGACTGATATTGACATCAATAATACCACATCTTGGGGTTGTCATCAAGGGATTAAGGAGCCAATGAAAGCATAAACATTAAAATGGATCAGTGACATCATGAACACGTTGACATCATTGTAAACACTTATCACTGGGGTTTATAAGATATCTGGCATCGTGAATATCACACAATGAGTTTACAGTAGTAAATGCCTATCATTGGGTTTAGGGGATCATTAACATCACGAATACCGAAATATCACATCATGAGGCTATCACAATGAACATCATTATTATCATTCGGGTTGTGGGCTTTAATGACTGTAATACAACAACATATCAATAGACAAAGATATTCTCTTTATCTTAATCTGTCAGTGGCTCCAGCCTATCTCCAATCTTAGTTCACAAAGGCGTTATCTCATCTCCTGTCATATACATGTCGTTGGGCATTACGATCTCCACAGGCGGAGACTCACCCAGCCTTTCCTGTCCCGTTTCATTGTTCGCTTTGCCGTGCCCCATGTCTTGATCGTCCTCTTTGCTGGTCACCATCACTGACGTTGCCTCGCTAAACCTGACTCTCTTAGCGTAATCTGGCTCAGGTTCGTCTGGAGGGCTGCTATCTTCATCGGGCCGGCTGTCATCACCCGTGTCGACTCCGGAGGACGAGATTGGCGGGGTTGGAGGTCTCAAGGCCGGCCTCATGAGGTCAAGGTTACCTGTCGTGACAGCAGTGTTATCTATCCTGTGTTCATTATCGTTGCTGCCACCTATCTCCGAGTTCGTGCCTTGGCTAGCGTTGGTCAAAATATGAGCCACTTCTTTGTCGGTTTCTTCATCATCTGCCATGTTCTCCTTGTCACTGGGCCCTAGTCCACTGTCCGCCTCGCTGCTCAGTCTGTCTGAGCGAGGTGTGCTTGAATCAGTTACAGACAGCGCACTGTCACCTGACCTATTCCCCTCTGGCCCCGTGCTCTGTGTTTCCGAGGCTGTGCTTAGACGTGGAAAGTGTTTGACGTCAATAGTGGTAACATGAACTGGCTGGTTGATCGTCGTCACCCCATCTGACCCAAATCTGGTCACACGATCGTCATCATTCTCAAATGACCCGTCGCCATCGATGTCATCTGCTTCATGAGGACTGGATTGTTGAGTCTGTGCAATGGTCGGAGACACTGCGTTGCTGTGCTGGCTAACACCATTTTGGATTACGACTCTTGAGGCACCCTCTTGCTGGCTGAAGCCAGGATTCTCAAAGACATGGTTTGGCGTGGTGCCATCAGATTCCCTTGTGATAGTGTCGTGTCGGGCGGAGCCGTTGCTCAGTGGTGATGACCTCTCGGTTATGCTGCCAACAGGAACAGTGTTGTAGTAGTCGTTGTTGCTGTTGTTGTTATTGACGGCAGTTGTAGCCCCTTCACTAGGCTTCCTCACGCTGTCGTATATGGTTGTATCTTTGTTCAGCTTGTCAAATAGACTGACGTTTTGCTTTAATCTGAAAAATAATTGATATACAACGTTCATCCCAAAAGCAAGTTTCCCTCAGCATTAACCTTAACACAGTAATCTGCATTCTTAACACTGTGTGATTATGTACAATGCGGCATTATATAAACCATGACACCAACTTAGATTACAAAATGTTGTGCGGATACTGAAATATAGCATTTCTTTAAAAGCGTAGTTGGACTTATTGATTGGAAATATGAATTTTAAGAAACTCGAAAGGTTCATCCTGAAGATACAGGTTGATGTGCGTGGCTTTAGCGAGATACAAGGCTGCTGGAGCATACTACAGTGCAACAGCAGCAAGAAAGAGGATGAAAGTGGAGGCTGTCACAGATGCACAGAAATGGTTAAAAAAAGAGACAGGGCACATACTGCTCATGTCGTGGTCGGCACGGATTCTCAAAGTATACTGAGGAGAGTAGACAGATGTTTATTGCCTGAGAGCAGAGTGATTAAAGAGTATAATGAGCCACAGCAGTCAGATCTATCTCCCAAAAAGTACCAGTGTCAAAGGAAATGACAACGTAGACAAACTAGCCGGCGATGTACAGGTGCCCGGAATCATCAAATACGACAAGGCAGATGTGACGATATAACTAACAAGTAAATGAAATGACAATATTGACAAACTGATCGGGGATGTACAGGTGCCCGGATATCATCAAATACGACAAGACAGATATGACAATAGTACTAACAAGTAAATTAAAAGAGGAGAAAGAAACAACGTGGACAGAGCAACATCACTACCTAAAGCCAGTGTTGGGAATGAAGTCGATATAAAAAAAAAAATAAGGCAGACGTTGCAACCTTTCATGAAGCTCAAGAAGTATCCATAACTAGACAACAACAGGGACAATTTGTAGAACGACTCTTTGCCAGGTTTTGAAATGGGGAACAGCACGTATGGTGCTGTCCGGAATGCAACGATGTTGTTTCTGGAAACAAGTGACAAGGAACCCTAAGGATACACCTATTTACGATTGGAAACCTGTGTCTAGTTCAGCCTTTAAGTTGCAGAAGCAAAGTTGGTCCAAACAGATTATGTAAAAGTCGTACAATTTGAAACTACACCGCAAACGTCGTAAATTATTTCAGTGAATTGGTTAAATAAAGATTTCTTGCAATCAGCTTCTCTCAAGAGCCTATGCAGTTTCGTTCTGTGGAGGGAGCTTGTCTGCAAAGAAAGTTAAATTTTGGATTCCCTCACCTTCATGTTACTTGAAATTGCTGAACATCTAAAGGAAGTACCATCACTCTTAACAGCAAATATATAATCCAGCACAACGATGGCTCTAGACCCACAGATTTGACCTGGCAATTTCGGAGCGTTCCTGTATTTTCAGGAGAAAATTTTAATTTTATTGTATCCAACGCTTCAAAGAGCTTTCTACGATTAGTCTCCCACTGCCTTACATGCTATGTTACCACAACTATAGCCACTCACTTCTTGTGTTGTCGCCAAAACAGTACAGAGATGATGATGACAACGAGGAGCAAGAAGCCACCAACAGCTATCAGTATGATGACAGGCAGCGTAAACACTTCGTCATCATCACCGTCCTCGGCGCCACCAGCTTGACTGAGTTTGAGGAAGGACTTGTGAATCTCCTCAGCGTGCTGTTCTAGTAGACTGTATGGAAAAGNCGAGATACAAGGCTGCTGGAGCATACTACAGTGCAGCAGCAGCATGAAAGAGGATGAAAGTGGAGACTGTCACAGATGCACAGAAATGGTTAAAAAAAGAGACAGGGCACATACTGCTCATGTCCTGGTCGGCACGGATTCTCAAAGTATACTGAGGAGAGTAGACAGAGGTTCATTGCCTGAGAGCAGAGTGATTAAAGAGTATAATGAGCCACAGCAGTCAGATCTATCTCCCAAAAAGTACCAGTGTCAAAGGAAATGACAACGTAGACAAACTAGCCGGCGATGTGCAGGTGCCCGGAATCATCAAATACGACAAGGCAGATGTGACGCTAGAACTAACAAGTAAATGAAATGACAATATTGACAAACTGATCGGGGATGTACAGGTGCCCGGATATCATCAAATACGACAAGACAGATATGACAATAGTACTAACAAGTAAATTAAAAGAGGAGAAAGAAACAACGTGGACAGAGCAACATCACTACCTAAAGCCAGTGTTGGGAATGAAGCCGATATAAAAAAAAAAATAAGGCAGACGTTGCAACCTTTCATGAAGCTCAAGAAGTATCCATAACTAGACAACAACAGGGACAATTTGTAGAACGACTCTTTGCCAGGTTTTGAAATGGGGAACAGCACCTATGGTGCTGTTCGGAATGCAACGATTTTGTTTCTGGAAACAAGTGACAAGGAACCCTAAGGATACACCTATTTACGATTGGAAACCTGTGTTATAGTTCAGCCTTTCAAGTTGCAGAAGCAAAGTTGGTCCAAACAGATTATGTAAAAGTCGTACAATCTGAAACTACACCGCAAAAGTGGTAAATGATATCAGTGAATTGGTTAAATAAAGCTTTCTTGCAATCAGCTTCTCTCAAGAGCCTATGCAGTTTCGTTCTGTGGAAGGAGCTTGTCTACAAAGAAAGTTAAATTTTGGATTCCCCCGCCTTCATCTAACTTGAAATTGCTGAACATCTAAAGGAAATACCATCACTATTAACAGCATATATTAATCCAGCACAACGATCGCTCCAGACCCACAGATTTGACCTGGCAATTTCGGAGCGTTCCTGTATTTTCAGGAGAAAATTTTATTGTATCCAACGCTTCAAAGAGGTTTCTACGATTAGTCTCCCGCAGCCTTACATGCTATGTTACCACAACTATAGCCACTCACTTCTTGTGTTGCCGCCAAAACAGTACAGAGATGATGATGACAACGAGGAGCAAGAAGCCACCAACAGCTATCAGTATGATGACAGGCAGTGTGAACACTTCCTCATCATCATCGTCGTCGGCGCCACCAGCTTGACTGAGTTTGAGGAAGGACTTGTGAATCTCCTCAGCGTGCTGCTCTAGTAGACTGTATGGAAAAGAGTAGACAAATTGATAACGGGCTTTGATTGATCCCGTACTGCACTATATTTACAATATGTCGTGTTATATTATTACATAACTAGTCAAAGCACCCGCAAAATTTGCGGCGTTATCGTGCGAAGGAAACTACCAAACTTCATCTACATCGTTAACACCGCTCCTCTTTTTGTAATTATTGTGCTCACACACGTCATTGTGTATAACATATCGGTTAGGCTGAAAATAGAAAAAAAATCCGCCATATTTGAAGAATTAGGCCTCAAAACACCAATTAGACTGCAGACACCACAATAGTAGTGACGTCTTGAGCATAAACCTCAGTTTAAAAATTGGAACAGGTAATTTGGATACGGGAAAATCCATTTTTTACATATTTCTGAGACAACCAGGAACAGCGCTGCCCACCAATTTGTAAAAAAGAGAAAAAAAAGGACCAAATATGATCGGTTTGTGACTTACACATGATGAAATCAGTGGAGAAATTAATCCCCACGATGTGCATGGGATGAACCGTTACTTGGCTGTTGGCACGGCCAAGTCTAGGACTTGCATCTTTCTATATATAGCTATATATCCATTTATATAGATGTATCTCTCTCTCTCTCTCTCTCTTTCTCTCTCTCTCTCTCTCTCTCTCTCTCTCTCTCTCTCTCTCTCTCTCTATATATATATATATATATATATATATATATCATACATAACTACTATAATGCATACACAACTTATATGAAGCATACACATGTACAAATGAAATGGAAGAAGGGAAAATGGCGAGGCGTGTATTTTTCATCTTTTCTTCAGAGTGATGGGCGAGGGTGAGAATGGCGATGACAGTGGAGGCGACTTAAGACTATTCTTAAAGAAAGGACGATGGAGCTGAAAGGAAGAGTGACGTACTGCGGAATAGGAAGGGCCGGAATTTAAGTGAAAGATTGTCAATGATTGAAAAACAGACGTTAGAAAACAGAGAATCGTGTGTGTATGCTTGTAAGGTAGAGGAAAGTATTTTTATGGGATATGCTCATAGAAACAGAGAAGCTAATACGCCAAGATTTAGACTGAAGCACTTCTTGCAAGGCTCCGAATCTGGAACCAATCCATCAGACAGAAACACTGATGATGATTTCACTTTCTCATAACATAACATAACATAACATAACATAACATAACATAACATAACATAACATAACATAACATAACATAATTATAGAGAAAAAACACTATTTATTATTATAGATTCAGCTTTTGTCAGCACCTCATATTTTTCTGACAGTGGAAGTCAGTCCCACTGCCCATGAACACTACAGCCCATCGGGACTCTGTCAGCGTGAAAAGTGTGGGTATTTAGGCCAATTACTCGTAGCTCCTTAATATATCAGTCTTGAATGTATGAAAGTCAGGCATTCTCAGTGATTATAAACTTTACCATGGCAAGAAGTGACAGACTATTGCCTATTGGTGGTATTCAGTAAAAACGACTTGGGTGTGGTTGATCACTCTTGAATACAGCGTTTTGATCAGGCAGTTTTCTAGACATGAATGGAATGACTCCTTGAAGGTATCTTATGTCTGGGTTAAGGGAGACATTTCACACTAAAAATAGCTCGCTAGCTCGCTAAAATGTGAAGTGTCTTTCCACATACACGTACACATACGTAGTATACTTTCAACTCTACCCACCTATTGAGTTGTGTAGGTGTGACCTCAGCTCCACTTGTGTTTGTAGCAGAGATGTATACCCGAGAGCTGGGAGTGAAGAAAGAAATAGATATAATATGTGTGTGGAAAAATATATAAGTGTATGTGTGTGTTTTGTGTGTGTGTGTGTGTGTGTGTGTGTGTGTGTGTGTGTGTTGTGTGTGTGTGTGTGTGTGTGTGTGTGTGTGTGTGTGTGTGTGTGTGTGTGTGTTAAGGAAGAGGAGAGTAGGGTAGGGATTACCTGAGTGAAAAAATAAAAAATAAAAGGTGGCACATGTAAGAGTAATTAAACAGAATAGGATGTTTTAAAAATGCAGATAGGCTATAGGCTGTGCATGGCTTCAGGCTAAGGCAGAGGAAGAAAGAAATTGGTAACGTCACCAATTTGCCAATTTGTCAGAGAAGTAAGCAGGGGTATGTGTTTTACTCCCGTGCGTTATCCTTACGGGGAAGTAGTGAGAGGTTGGACGTGAATTAGAAAATATAGAATTTCTTGAGTTTCACTGGACTTAGGAGCTCGGCAACAATGGCGGCCACCATCTACGGTTTCAAATTTGTTAGTGAACTTTAATTCAACGGACCCCGTGTCGGGGGAGGATGGGGCAAGAATCAATGCTGCCATGTATATTAATAAATGAGGCCAAAGACATGACATAGATACAGCAAGTACCACTCGTAAGTCAGGTTATGTATGTTTGGCCCCTGCGGCTGTGCGAAAAGGACGTTCTTTTTTTTTTCTGTGAGCGGCGCTCAGCAGAGGAAGTAGACATGCCTAGACGGCAAGAAAATAATGAGCTGACTGGTCATCCTAATATCTTTGCCTCTTTCCCTAGCATATATTCCTCGGCAAATTCTTGCCACAGCCTTCTCCCACACATGGCCGTTGATAAAAAGTTTCACTAACAAATTTGAAACCTTAGATGGTTGCCGCCATGTTCCCAAGTTGTCACTTCCGGTCGCCGCAAAACATGTCACATTTTTAATAAACTTTTAGCAGGTGCACACACTTCCTCAACGTGGCTGGTGAGCAGCAATCACAAACGTACTCCAGCACACTCTTTTCTAGCTCTTCCGCATCAGTTATGGCCATTATTGTTTGCTTAGCCACTCACACTGTCAGTGCTCAGATTCTCCAAGGAACCGCCCACAAATAAAAAGTTCTCTGTAGTCATATCCAAGAGGATCAGATACACGTAGCCCAGGAATACATTTGTCGGAAGGCTGCACATGACGTCATTGAGTACAGCGCAGTGATGTGTTCAAAGCACAGCCCATAATGGGTAGAATAGTTTCTTTCTGAGTCGATACTATTGATACTTAGGAATTTCGATTTTGGCTTGAAAGTATCTAACATTTCAAAACTATTCGAAATATCGAAAATATCAAAATGTATCCGAAGCATCATAATGGCTATCCAGAATGGCTATCGAAGCATCAGAATCAGAGTGGAGTCGACATTTTCGATTCTTAGAGCTTGAATGGTGAGTACCCTAATACTCAAACCAGATGTCCGCTCATCACTATGTTCTGCCCAAAGCTTGATTCAGACCCTCAGTATCAAATGAGCAGATCCAGTGATAGATTACTGTCAAATCTCGATAACCCAGGCCTTACAGAGAGATTACGTTATTATTGAAGTACTTGATATCGAAGTTTCTCTCTACAGTACTTCATCAGAGGTCTGGTTTCGACCTTTACACTTTACAGAAATGCGGGATAAGGAACAAGGTGAGAGAGACGGGGAAAAAAAACAAACCATGATAATAATACAGAAATGAAGGAGAGAAAAAGAAATAGCTTCAGATCCAAGGCAAAAAAGAAAAAACGTAACTGATCAAAATTATTTGTCAAAGCTAGCAAAAGCATTATTAAGGGGAGACACTACCCTTTTCCAGAGGTTTTAATGCACAGAACGTGGTGTACAACATTTCACCAAAAGTGCAGTGGGTTTTTATGCAAACTTGCATATCAAATTGCTGAGTGGTGCATTTTTCTCCCTCAAGGGTGGTGATCTTATCATTTGCGAGGGCACCATTTGTTTGAAACAAGATTTCACACACGTCACTTAAACACTTTTATGCACGATCCTAGGGAGGCTATTCCCGATTTTTTAGTCCAGATATAAAGTTATTCCATTTAACATCAAAGGGTGTTGCCATTATCTGATAATTCTGTGTAAAAACAGAAAATCCTATAAAGCCTCCATAAGATCATTCATAAAGGTATCTAAGACACATGGGTGAAATTTGATGTCAAACTAGTGGTGCCATCGCTAATGACACGTTCTAAGATCATCACGCTTGAGGAAGAAGAATGCACCATTCAGCACTTTGGTGTGTAATTTTGCATAGAAATTCAGTGCGCTCATGGACATAACTTGCACACCATGTCATGACCATTAAAGTCTCTGGGAAAGGGTAGTGCAACGTTATCTCGAGTACTTACCCCATCTCTGCTACAGATCCAATATTTTCAATACTGAGCACTCGGGTACTCACAGCTAGTATGTCGGACAGCTTGCTGTAAATGGAATATTTCATGCCATTACATAATTTTATAAAACAGTAGCCTAGTACAATTGGCTGTGTTCTCAACAGCAGTCGATGTTAGTTTACACCATCACTACCACAACCACCATCACCACCACCATGGCAACGTCAACAACACCAACAGCAACAACAACACCACCACCACCACCACCAACAACAACAACAAACCACTACCACCATCATCATCCCACCACCACCACCACCACCGCAACGTCAATAACACGACAACAGAAAAAAGCACCACCACCATCACCACCACCCCACCTTCAAGGCAACGTCAGCAACAGCTACAACAGCATAAATCTGGTTTCTGTTTCTTTATCCCGTAATATCTGTATACTGTATGTGAGTATGTGTGATGTGTCTGTATGTGTGTGTGCTTGTGGAATACTTACTCTTCCACCTTCTTAACATCTGCCAACAGTTCATCCCGAGGGGTGGGCAGGAACACCACCGCCGTCTCATTGAAGGAAGGGAAGTAAATCTGCAGAGATTGAAGTTCATGATTAACGTCTTTGCGTGTTGTTCCCGAGTATCACTACTACAATTTTGCAGGCAACATAGCCCATCAGTCTAATTCGCTTATTTCATGAATTTGGAGAACACAATTTGTGCATAGTTTATCTTCTTTACGCATTCTCTTGATTTACTGGCACGCCTTGTTCATATTTTTTCCTCTGTCCTTCTGCCGGTCCATTTAGCCTTGTAGTCCGAATCCAAAACATTCGCCTTTCGTTAATGGGCTGCTTCCATTTCCTTTACGTCCTGCCCCGCTCCCGCTCGTTACTCTTCCGTTTTTCCGCTCTCCTTAGCTCTTTCTTATTCACTTTCTTCTTTTTCTTTTATTGTACTTCTTTCCTTCACTCTAAATCATCTCCTTCTCATCGCTCTGCACCTTAACAAACAAACAAACAAACAAACAAACAAACAAACAAACAAACAAACAAACAAACAAACAAACAAACAAACAAACAAACAAACAAACAAACCAATGTCTCCGATTCCTCCTTCCCCTTTCCACAGATTAAAAAAGAAAAAATATACAGAGGCTATTTTCTCAATTGTCAGGAAACGCCAGCATTGGCTTCGGCCCCATACTTTCAAAAACACAATGACTAGCACGTAGTCAACAAGCCCGGCCTTTATTTTTTGCGCCAGGGCCAAACAAGTTATGTACCGTACTTCACATAGTCTAGAGATTCACGACTAATCACGACGGATGTATTGGTGACGTCATTTATAAAGATAATTACGGTCTCTGTAGATTTTTCTTCTGTGTTCTCTCCCTTTCCCTTCCTTTCGGCCCCCCCCCCC
>JAWQUT010000131.1:1113622-1122818 GCA_033807755.1 Ellobium chinense | reverse complement strand
GTGTGTGTGTGTGTGTGTGTGTGTGTGTGTGTGTGTGTGTGTGTGTGTGTGTGTGTATGTGTGTCCGTGTCTGTGAGAGAGAGAAAGAAAAAAAACGACAGAGTGATAAAGACCGGATTCGGATCAGCATTGTAAACATGTGAGCCACTGCAACCTAACTCTGCACTGTTAGACTGTTAGCCGCACTGACTGCATCATGTGTGCCGCTGGAACTTTGACCGATAGCAATGATAATAGTGTTCTGTCCAGGCCCTTAGCTGAGGCCTGCTATATATAATTCAGCATCACATTTCTCTGACAGACGAAGGAACCATCCCAATGTAGAATGAACTTCATAACCCACAGTAATTAGAGAGATTTTATTTTTAAGTTCGGATCTCATACGGACCGTTATGGCATGCACATAATATGAGTTTCCTGGTGTGACGATCATATTGCATATTACAAACAAGAATTAGCTGTGAATTTCACGCATACACTAGTTCGCGACGTGCAACCTGATCACCAAAAAAGAAAAAAAAAAGATGCCATCGCATGTGAAAAAAAAAGGTATGACTTTTATTTACTCCTAGGAAATTTGATTTACAATGTTATACATCCCATTCATAATATATAATTAAAAAAATATATATCTACCTCCTGCCACAAAGGTTCTTAAATGATCCGAAGTTGAAATTTAAAAAAAACACACACAAAAAAAACCTCCTTATTGTTCAAAGATCTGGTCACCCTCTGATATTGTATAGGTTCTCCATAAACAAGCCTCCGACTTAACCCAATGATTGTCCAGTGTCTACTTGGATGGCCATACATCGGTGATAGTGCTTAAAGCGGGCCCATTACCTCGGTATTAAACCATTTTCCATAACAAAAAAAAAAGAAACAACCCAAAAAACATGTGAAAGCCTGCAGGTTTCAGGCACCTAGTAATAGGCCAAATCACTGACTGTGTACAATCTAATTAATCCGCTAATTTAAAGAATTCCACCCCTCCTCCCCTTTTTTAGGGCCGTGCCAGCCAATGTCAGGATGTAAAAACATGTAAAAAGACATAAAGCATCTAAATGTAAAGTTGCATGTAAATCTGAGCCTTATAATTGCAATAATAAAGTGCGTTAGGCCTATGTATTAGCCCGCGGTCAAAACCAGCCGAATGAAAAATTGGAGACCAAGTCAGAAGGCAAGGTGAATATTTTTTTAAGAGATCTGAGAAACATTTTTGGCGTTGTCCCCCCTTTTTTGTTTTCCTCCCCTAAAAAGAGCGGTTGCCCTGTTCAAATTCTTCATAAGAAGTACAGTACTTTAACCTCCATGGGGAAAAAAAATTCCGAAATCACAGAAGAGTTTGTAGAATAGCATATTTCATTTGTAGGGACGAAAGAAGAAAAAACAATAAGTATCAGTAACCTGCATGCATTTTTGTTGCACAAATCGATTTGTTAGAGTATGACATGCTGTTAGTCAACTATACACTACCTTGGTGACAAGTCGCTGGGACTGTCACATGCCTTGGCTATCAAAGAGCACTCAACCCCTGCCACCATTGGTTGTTGTAGAGTTACGGCCCCTGTTGAGGGTTCCATCTTTAATTTCTTACACTCCTCTGAGGCGGTGATGTGCTCAAGGCTGTACTCTATCTTTCCATTATCTCCCTTGTCCGCGTCCTCAGCTTGCACCTGATGATGATTAGTACTTAATTTAGTTGGCTGGTTTTTGGCGGTATTTATTGCCCTTAGGGCGTTTGTTCTATTCGTAGACTTCCAAAACCCAAAAACATAATTTCCATAGTTGCTGAACATTATCATCAGCAGTGAGAAACTATGTTTTTTAAAACGATAATCAAATGAAACATTACGCAGCGACAGAGCTAAGGGAACGCATTCATGTAACTCCAAATGCATTTCATAACGAGCCCATTCACATCCATCAGATTTGATAGGCAATCGTTTTCGTTTATGCCGAGCTGCGTGGTGGGCTTAGTTCGTCTGCTCAATTGGCTTTGATCTTTAAAAACCAGCTCTTCTGTGTATAAGTCTGTGTAATCGCTAGTGATTGTTTTGAATTTCCTGAAACAAAGTTGTTTCCCTTGATAAGGAGTTCACAGTTCACGAATCGAAAGTCTCACCAGTTTTGTTGTTTGCAGTCAATGTATTTCTACTTTATTTGTGAAGTTAAAGTTGCGTTGTGCCCTTTAAGCTGGACTACGTACATTTGGTTCCTGCAGTTCGACAAAAACATGGGGAGCCGTAACCCTTCCTTAGCCAAGGAAGTTTCAGTCTCTGGTTAAGCCAAGATGTCTGCGATTTATACAGATGAGTCAGGAAACTATATACTGACTTGCGAGTGGTGTTTGCTATACCTATATCTTTGCCTCATTCACTAGCATATAGACCATTGTTGATTCTTGCCACATCCATCTCCGACACAAGAAGTTGATGACGTGTCCAACTAACAAATTTGAAACTGTAGATGACTGCCGTCATGTAGCTAAGCTTTTGTACAGAAGACTACACATTCCTAACAAACTTCTAATGGGTGCGCACTCTTCCTCACTATGACTTATGCGCACCAACCAAAAGCGTGCACTCTGCTAAGGACTGCCTTCTCACAGGGAAGGGGTGTGGCAGACCGTTTTGTCAAACTGCAGGGACCAGACAAACGAACTGATGTTTATATATTGCAAACGGTGCCGAGGCTGGTCGTTACAGGATGAGAGCAAGACTTCACGTTTCATTACTTCGCACGAAACTCTTCTTCCACTAGACTACGGTCCAGCAAAGAACAATACTAAAGCGATCTGATGCTGAGGTTAGTAGTGACGTAAGCTACACGGGCTGTAATAGCGATGCTATTTAAATATCGCAACTGAAATACTGAACAATTAAACCGTATTCGTGATATATTCATGTATATTGGTCTCTACTGTTTTTCATCTCATCATCATGCAAATTATTATCCATGTCACGTCACAAGTACCAGTTGATCTCCCTGTTTTGGGTCTCATATTCTTTAAATAAGCCATTCTTAATAATCAACTCCAGTGAAGCTCGCTTCCGCTTTATGCAAAACAGTAGTCCGATTGCATCATTAAATATCGCTTCCTAGGCCACTGTGAAAGGCCACTGTGAAAGGCCAATGTAAAAGGCCACTGTGAAAGGCCACTGTGAAAGGCCACTGTGAAAGGCCACTGTGAAAGACCGTATCAGCCAGTCGTATTTCTGTCCAATTGCATCATCAAATATCGCTTCCTAGGGTAAAAATGACAGAAGCCTCTTTGAAAGACCGTATCAGCCAGTCGTATTTCTCTGACAATGGAAAAATGGAAAGGGGAAGTGATGATTGTTGGTGTTGTGGACTGTGATGTCCGGATGACCGTGCATGCATTCTAAATGAGAGTGATCCATTGTTGGAAAGAGCAGAGAGACTCTAAACGTGGCTGTAGAAGTGCAGGCGTGCATCATTTACTCACTGTGAATGCAACAGAACCTCCACTATGATTACTGAAGATGGTGACGTCATATTGGCTTTCCTTGAAGACGGGAGTGTTATCATTGACGTCAACAACGGTAACATTGATGAAAGCGACACAAGTCGTGATGTAATCACAGCTGTCCGAGTCTTCAGCTGGCTGTGTCTCATTAAGTACAATCTAGCAGCGAGAAGAAATGAAAAGTCCAAGGCTTTAGCACAACAACAACAACAGCAACAGCAGCAACAACAACAACAACAACAACAACAACAACAACAACAACAACAACAACAACAAACACCATCACAATCACAACAACAACAACAAACAACAACAACAGCAGCAGCAACAATAACAACAACAACAACATCACCGTCACAACAACAACATCAACAACAAAACAACAACAACAGCAACAACAACAACAACAAACAACACATCACAATCACAACAACAACAACAACAACAACAACAGCAGCTGCAGCAGCAGCAGCAACAATAACAACAACAACACCATCATCATCACAACAGCAATGATAACAACAACAACAACAACAACAACAGCAGCAACAACAATAACAAAACAAACAACAACAACAACAAACACCATCACATCACAGCAACAACAACAACAACAACAACAACAACAACAACAACAACAACAACAACAACAGCAGCAGCAACAACAACACCATCACCATCACAACAGCAATAATAACAACAACAACAACAACAGCAACAACAACAAAACAACAACAGCAACAACAACAACAACAACAACAACAACAACAACAACAACAGCAGCAGCAGCAGCAACAAGCGTTGACTGGCATGGGTCTCATGTTCGTAAACAAAACTGAAGAGCGCCATCTCGCATAAATTTTCCTAAAAAAACAACAACAACTGTTTGCATTAGGTCAACTTATCAGAACAGTCCGTTGAATCTAAGATATCAAGAGAGAGGGAGCGATTATCCCGCATGCCCTACAGTTGCCAGTTTGCTCGTGGCATTGTTAAAGACAATGTGTTAAAAAACTTCCTGATAATTTATACCACTTCTCGACCTGAAGTCTGGCTTGAAGATTTCAAACCTCCTAATTTGACAAGATAAAGTTGAGTCCCATACTAGGAATCACTGTCAGTCTTTATTCGCTTCCTTTTTTTCCTTTTTTTTTTTTGCATCAGTTAATAAAAATCATGAAAAAACTGACACTTCTTTGTCATGATATTAACAAAGGACTTAAACAACAACAACAACAACAACAACAACAACAACAACAACAACAACAACAACAGCAACAAGACAGAACGGGAAGTAACCATTGCAAAGCGGGATAACTGATACCTGTACTTGACCCCACGTCTGATTTCGCAAGGCCTGACCGTCTCTCACCACTAGCCACGCCCCGCCAGTGACGCTGTCTTTCTTGACCTCAAACGCACCAAGACTATCACTCTTTATGTTGTAATCAAATTTGGCATTTTCGCCCTGTGTGGAGAAGGAAATATTAGATCAAGGTGGTCTTTGGTGGCTTAGTAGAGTTAACGTAAATAGCTTTGTTTTTTTTTGTTGTTTGTGAACATCCTTCTCTTACTCTTTTTCTCCTCACTGACTTCATTTGTGCATAGAAAAAATGTATCAAGAGCACTTGTGAAGCTCAGTCACGTTTACTCACAAAAAAATGTGAAAAAAACCGTGTTGTCGTTGAAGGCTAAGGTATCATCATCATCATCACTCTTAATTAAGAATTTCTTCACCGTCTCAGGGAAATTTAAGTTTTCTTCAGTGCATATTGTGTCATAATGAAGGTTACAGGCCTGTAATTGTACTTTCACTGTTGGGTCCTACGTACTTTCACTGTTGGGTCCTACGTACTTTCATTGTTGGGTCCCACGTACTTTCACTATTGGGTCCCACGTACTTTCACTGTCCTCTGTTCCCTCTTTCGACTTAGGGATTATATTTCACCTCCTCTTTTCCTTTTTTCGGCGTGCCCTGCTTCCATTGATGAGGACTCCAGGGGGCAAATTTTGATTCAGTAAGAAAATGTGTCCATTTCACTTTATTTTGCCAGGCACTTTTTAGCCCTGGGCTGAAACTGTTTTTTGGCGTTGACCCGTGAATAAGATAGGATGAATTTACAAAAAGCAACCAATCTCAGAATAAATTTCTGTGGCTTGATGGTATTTCAGTCTTGAATTTTAGACCACACAATGAGCTTAAATCTGATAGTCTGGGCGAAAGAGGGCAGCTCAAAATGTTAATAAAGCCTACAGAGGAGAAAAGACCCCAGTCTCTTTGCAGGCCTCTAACCTAACTGAATTCTGGCTATTCTTCACACTGCGAACAATTATAGGCTTATGGATACCATTAGTCAGTGAAATTCATTGATCTTGAAAGTAGCTCATACACATTGTATGAAAAGGCAGGGCCAAATTAAACTAATGCGAGGCCACAGGAGCGAATTTAGTGCCCGTGAGCCCCCTACATTACAGAAGAGTGAGAAAGAGAAAGTGAGGAGTGAATGAGTATATTATATGGGAGAACAGAGAGGGAGAGAGAGTGACAGAGATGAAAGAAAGAAAGAAAGAAAGAAAGAAAGAAAGAAAGAAAGAAAGAAAGAAAGAAAGAAAGAAAGTCAATAATTTTTTTAGAGAAATTTTTCATTCCATTTATAACCTATTATGATGTTGATATAATTTCGGAATGGGGTTGGGAGGAGGGGGGGGGGATGAAAATTACACATCGCGGACGTTCGTATTGTAATGCGAGCACAAATCTGGCCAAGGAAACGTCGGTTAATAAGAAATCTGGCCTAGGATTCCCCATTTCAGCCGGCAGCTTGAAAGCATTTAATGCTGGGTGCTCGAAAATGCGGGGCACTTTTGCCAGTAGCAACGTCCGGCACTGAGAAAAGGTCAGGGAGCCATAAACTCAAGGAACGCATCAAAGCATCGGGAATGTACTTATCAAAACTGGGTAACTTACTTCGTCATCATCCTTTGCGTCCAGCGGTATCAAGTAGGTCCCAGTGGGCATGTCCTCTCGGATAGTGAAGCCAGGTGGCGGTGACCTAAACATGGGCCTGTTGTCATTGACGTCATCAACAAAAATAGAAAGCGTAGCAGTGGCAGACATGGTGGCTTTATCCACTTGTTCGGCCTGAAATTTTAATCGTAGATATTATATTAAGGACAAATCCCAGTTTAAGGACAAAAAAATATATTTAAAAAAAACCTCAACAGAAGCCCAAATCTCTATAACCGATGTCGCTGACACATACTCCCTATATCTCAGTCTATGAGAATTATTGTTATCTTCCAAGAAAATGATGGTCATGCTTGTAAACTTCGTGCGAGTCTCTGCGTTTGGAGAGTGTGAGTATGAATGAAGCAAATGAGGGGGGTTTGCGACCTCTGGGAAAATAGCTTTTAGTCTAGTACTTTTGCAGATATACATGTATTATGTTTCAGTCCTGTGGTTTACTGCGATTGATATTATGCTTGTATTCTTAAGAAGTGGTCCCAAGAGCCACAATAAATTTGTGTATAGGCAAAAGATTTGTCAGCTATAGTTAATACTTGCACGAGCAACTGAAGGTAATATGTTGGCATTTCAGGCCAACACCGCAATTTTGTATAATTGTGAGTCACATCAGCCCCTGTTATGTAATGATGCGCACAGTGATTTTAAAGTCCGATAAGAGATAAGTGCTGGGTCTTGGGTGAAACAGACATGGAGAAGCTCCAATGAGCTCATCTGGGCTAATGTTCAATCATTTGCCAATTAAACAAGGCTATTTGTGTGACAGATAACAATGCAATACAATGTTCAGTCAATGGATAGGTTTCTCTCCATGGCATAGCAGAAGCATCATGAAGGGGTAATTTTTACCACAGTCAGTCAAATAGCTTTGAGTATGTTCCGGGTTTTGAAATACTGGCATGTCTGCTCAAGTTAATGGCGAAGGAACACATTCGGTCTGCAAACTGTTTGAGACTGGAAAACACACATGCGATGATGATTGATTTAATTTCGCATCCATACACACAAACAGAGGATGTTACATTTAAATGAACTTTGTCATTGCCAGCACGTCGAGCAGGCTAGCCTCAGAGCATGACAAACAAACGCTGTATCAGCTCTACACCTCCCACAGTTGTGGCGCTAACTGATGAAATGCCTCAGTGAAGACAATCAGGAACATATACATGATCTCAGCACAGTTCTTTCGACTGAAGTTTCAAGTCTTATGATGCCACTATCCTAGTAGGTGAAGTTTTGGAAATCCGCTCTTCTCTGGCTCATTTTGAGTTTATAAAGTAACAGAAAGGAGGTTTGGTAGCTGATCAATGGGCAGAGGAGCCATTCTGGCCAAGACAAGCCCCAGAAAAAAATATTGGTCATATCTCTGCGGCATTTTCCTGGTGCTTATCATCCAGTCTCATCCTATAACTTCCACACCAAATGTCTCTTCACACACAGAACTAACTTGGTTTCATAACTTTTCCAGAAGTCAAGAGACAAGATTCCGCACTGGAGTCTTTCAGCAGACTCAGTGACGCCCTCTTGCAGTGTCAAGCAGCGCAAAAGAAGATTCCTCCCTATCTCAGTGACGCTGATGTCATCCATATTTTCTTTGAGCCTCTCCAGATCATTTTTGTTAATGAGATTGAGCAGTTCGTGTCTTTCTCCAGCATGTTCGAACTGAGCTGGCAAGAGCCTAATCTTCGATGGGACCCAAAAGATTTTGGCGGCATTGACAAGCTGGAAATATACCAGCTTCTTCCATCTGGACACTCACAATTCTTCTTCCCAAGAATACATCTGAGGGCACGCTTGAAATTCCTGATGTCATCTCTGAAGTCAGACGGTTCAGTCATTCGAGCATTTCCTGGCTATTTCAGCATATTCTGTCAACTTGATCTGACATATTTCCCCTTTGACCAGCACAACTGCACCGTCATTTCCTGAGCAGGAGCACTCACAAGCTTCTGGCTGACATCAAATCCAGGCCTATGGATATTGCGGAATACTTTGGAAACAAAGCTGAGTGGCTCCTCGTGGAGTCTGGATGTGCTAGCCAGCCAGATCGCCTCATCCACTTCTACTTGGAGTGTCACGTGGTCATCAGAAGACACAGCTCCTTTTTCGTTGCCAACCTCTTCCTCCTGGTGTTTTTCACATCCATTATGACCCTCATCGTCTTCTGGATCCCGGCAGAATCTGGGGAAAAGATCTCCTATCTGGTGTCCATTTTCGTATCCACGGCTGTCTTCGTAAACTTCATCGTGATGTTTACCCCGCGAAGCATGGAGAGTCTTTCGCGTCTCAACTCTCTACTGATATTTGTTGTCACCAAGATCATCCTGGCCGCTGCAGCAACAGCGGTCGTCCTGCAGGTGTATAAACGTGAGCAGTACCAGCTCTCTTACAAGACACAAAAAAACCACTGCTCAAAACCAAATTTACTCCAAAGATCAGAGAAATCCGGACCGCGATAATGAGGACGGTGATCCAACTAAAAATGCACCCCCTGCCAGCATGTGCCCTCAACATTCAAGATGTGATCAGTTACACAAAAATGAAATGACACAAGTTCAGGATCTAGCTTGCTCACAAACCACTGCGCCTAATAAGGATGATACAGTAAACCATCTTTGTGGTACGCTCTCTCACGAAGACCTGGACATGCTGTTCTTTGGCGTGCTACTGTCGATGACAAT
>JAWQUT010000131.1:1106122-1111122 GCA_033807755.1 Ellobium chinense | reverse complement strand
CTCTTATTTAAAATATTAACTTTTCATTATTTTTTTTTTTTTTACCAAAAAGAAAGACAGGTAGACGAATAAACATGTAACATGAAGACAGAGTCGTAACAACAAAAACATGACTTGCACAAGCAGACTGGGAAGGCTTGAAGAAAAATGTCTATGTGATCAAAAGAGATTAAATGCTCTTACAAAATTCTGGGGCAAATAGTCCAAGTATGTGAGTAAGCCAAACTCAATAGATGGCATTATCGTCTTGGAGAAAAAGAGGACAAACTGTCACATTCGGTCTATGCAGCTTCTGTCACCTCAGCAGGGCACAAATCTAATTAATGCCATCAACAAGTCCGCTGTGCTAATAACCGCAGGAGGCAGTAAACTATCACCTCTTCCACTGCCTCGAACTCGCTGACCTGAGTGAACTCTCCGTCCTCTAGACTCAGACCTGCACGGTCTACTTTACTGCACCTCTCAGCTACTGAACAAGTTTTTTATTAAGTTTTTAACAAGTTTTAATAATCATCTAGATACCACTTCATAGGAATGAGCAGAAGAAAGAGGGCCCACATGCAGCTGTATCAGTTGCAACAACAATTCTGAGACAGAAAATACCATGTTTATTTAGAGTGCTTGATGGAAGTGCTGCGAGGTTGCCTTGTGGCAATGTCGTTATATGTACATTACGATGTCATATATTACAAGGGACCTTTACAGCAGCTTACTGCTGACAAAAAGAGGCAAACAAAAATCTTCAGGTTAAGAATGTGTCATAACAGACCTCGGCAACAAATTCGCAAAAAAAAAAAAAAGGGTGGAGACATGTCCTTCTCCATCAGTCCAGCACTGCCTGATGTATGACCAGCAGACGGCGAATCATCGCCTAGAAGGCCCGGCACTGCAGTCGACATTGTATGGAACAGCAGACGACCCGAGGTGCATATTATCATTAATAAAGGTAACTGATCTCCTGACTAAACAAATGTCTGACACGAGGAAAGTTTAAGAAGAAGAAGAAAAAGAGGAAGAAGAAGAAGAAGAAGAAGAAGACGACAAAGAAGATGAAGACAACAAAGAAGATGAAGACGAAGATAAAGAAGAGGAAGAAGAAGAAAAGGAAGAAGAAGAAGAAGACAAAGAAGAAGAAGAAGAAGAAGAAAAAAAGAAGATGAAGGCGAAGAGAAAGAAGAAGAAGAAGAAGAAGAAGAAGAAGAAGAAGAAGACAAAAAAGAAGAAGAAGAGAAAGAAGAAGAAGAAGAAGAAGAAGAAGAAGAAGAAGAAGAAGAAGAAGAAGAAGAAGCTTACATTTGATGCCACTGTGATGTTGAAGTAGTACTCCCGTTTGCTTTCAAAGTCCACTTCCTGTTTCAGCGTTAGGAGTGCTGCGTTTATTTCGAATACTGGATCAGAATCCTGAACAGCAGATTATTATAATCACTGACAAAAAAAATGTGCATGGACTCTGCCTCAAACACACTCTTACATAGCACCACTCACACCATAGTTGTATCAACTGAATTTTCTTCCAATATCCACTGGTGACAAACGGTCTTCCCGCAGCTGTTATAAAACCAGACCCGCAATAATAACATTCTTTAAACAAAAAAAGGAAAGATTGCACAACAAATATTTTATCAATGGTATTGTTGTAAAAACCAAGGCAGGAATGTAGGTTATTTACCTTGAAAATTCAGTCACTTACAATTTGTAGAAAATGAGAAGTACAGACAAACTACCTTCCAAGTCCGCCTTTACGTAAATGCAGTCTATTTTGCTTAAACACAACTATTTGGGAATATGGGAAGAGTTAAAATTAAGCAGAAACGTAATTAAGCGGCGTTGTTGTTCTCGCTCGTTTCATATTCAGGGAAAGGAAGGAAAGCATGTTACTACTAATGTCTGCGCATCTAAACGTTTAGAAAATTTAGAATTTCTTGTAGTGTCTCCAATCCATTTAAGCTTCGTGTCCCTGACATGGAACGTCTCAAATTCTCTACCTTTCTAACCGAGCGTTCGCGTGACTTTTATACGAATCTCTTGACTGCAAGAGTGTCTCGTTACATTACTGTTAAGCAGAGGTACTTCCTTCATCATTTCTGAGGTTTGCAGGTCTTTGGAAGTTTTTTCTTCTTTTGGCCTTCTACTAATACGTTGTGTTATTCTACAAATACCACTGTGATTTCGGGAAATTTCTTCCATGGAGGTTAAAGTACTTCTTTTTGCCCGATCTTTAACCGGGAAGAAAAAGGGGGTCAAAGCCCAAAATTTTTCTAAACTCTCTTTCGAAGAAGGTCACCTACAATTCTGATTTGGTTCCCAATTTTCATTTGGCTGGTTTTGACCGCGTGCTGATACATAGTCCTACACACTTTATTTTTGTATGTAGAAGGTTCAAATTGTACCTGAAACATCAAAATTGGATGCTTCATTTAGATCACAAGTCATTTTACATATTTCTACACCCTGATACTGGCTGGCAAGACCTCACAAAAGGGGGGTTTTATATATTAGCGGATTAATTAATTGGGTTGGACACAATCAGTGATCTGTCCCTCTAATATGTGCCAAAAAATCTGCAAGCAGCACATGGTAAACGATAAAATGGCTGAACAAAGGCAAGTCTGATCAGACAAGGAAAAGGCAAGCTGTGGCACTTAACGACCAAGTAAATTGCCTTCTTACGCAAAAAAAAGTTTAAATTGTTCCTTACTAGGTGTGGTACTTGTTTTTCTTTACATTGTTACCCAGCTGAAGCAAGTTATCTTTCACAAATTGAGGAAACAGAATAATACGATAAGATAGGATACATTTTATTTGTCCATAAATGGCCCATTATCTTCTTAGTAGCACAAGCAATACTCAAACACCTAAAACACAGACTCATCACTAAACGAAATATCAGACAGACAGACAGACAGACAGACAGACAGACAGACAGACAGACAGACAGACAGNTCCCTCACTCCCTCTTCCCCCCTTACACACACAAACTTCAACTCAACACAATTAGTCACAGCAAACGAATTACTGCCTGCTTGCACAGTAAGTTACCAAGTAATAAAGAAATCCGCCTGTATTGCAGTCCTCGTCTGTCACCGCGTAATTCTTGTCACTCATATCAACGACCAAAGTTCCTGGTGGGGCACCCTAGAGAAAGCAACCAGAACGTTACGTCAATGTGTTTTGAAAATTAGTCTTAGGCATTTTTTGTTCAGTTCTGTGAGAACGCGGGAGGAGGTGGGGATGGGTGGGGGAGAGAAAAGGAGGGGGACATTTTGTGCATCGAGGCTTGTATTTTTTTGCAACTGGCGGGAAAATACTGCAGCATTTTAAATTTTTTTTTTTTTAACATCTCAAATAGGCTCTTAGCCTGATTAACAACATGTAACCCTTATTCAGAAATGGCTGAAGTTTTGCTTTCAAAGTATATGACGATTATCATTTCATTGACCAAAAGAAAAAAAAATATATATCAGAAGGTGCCGAGTACATCCTTACAAGCGATCAGAAAGTTTCATTAAATTGTAGTAATGCAAGAGTATCTTTGAAGTCCACTGTAGACTCTTTCACACTCATTAGACTGAATTGTTAACAATAGTTATACAACGTATACTACTCGTAGCATCTGCAGATTTGCGGACAACTTTGTGAAGGAAACTACCAAACTACATCTACACACGTTTCCGTTGTTCCTCTTTCAGTAACATTTGTGTTCCGATACGTCATTGTAAGTAATCATAATGCTTAAGCTGACGAAAATAAGAAGAAGAAGAAGAGGAGGAAGAAGAAGTAGAAGAAGAAGAAGAAGAAGAAGAAGAAGAAGAAGAAGAAGAAGAAGAAGAAGAAGAAAAAGAAGAAGAGGAACAACAACAACAACAACAACAACAACACGCCAACCGATTTTTCTTGACAATAATTTTAACATCAAGAAGTGCATAACAGCTTTTAAACCGCACTGTCGATAAGTTCCAAAGTCAGAAAAACAGCTTAGAGTAGAAAGATCTATATCACGATTCTCAAAGGAAAGGATGTCCTATTTTATGGATACCAGTAATGAAAAGCAGCTTACCTCTTTGACACGGGCTTCAATGGGTCCCAGCAATTCTGGAAGATGATCATCCGTAATATTTACTTTCACAAATAGGTCGTCGGTGAACCCCGTCTGTGAGTGGGAAAATAGAAGAGTGCGTTCATTACTGGACAATCATAAAGAGAATATCATACTGACCAGATGCACCGAAAGTACTATAATAAAAACTGAATACGAGACGCAATTTTCAATGTGCCACTTTTCTGGGAAATCCTGCTATGAAATCCAAGGATATAAAGGCAAAAAAAAAGGAACCAGTTTGGAAGTGGCTTAAAAAACAATAGTATTAATGAAAAAAAAGTACTTGGATGTCCTGATCAGGCAGGCGTCGATGGCAATGACCAAGAATAATAATTTAATGAAAGTGGCTGTACCAGGAAGAAAGACACTGCCAGATAAGACAGACAATGAAGTGGCATAGACAAGGTAGAAATTGCAGAGAAAGGTGATTTATCATCCGGCGACTCCAAAAACGGGTGTGAAGAGATTAAAGGCAGTGATACACAGTTGTACATAAAATGAAGCATTTAATGGGTACCTAGAGAGACATGTAAGTGGCTGCTACAGAGAAAAACAGCATAATATGGTAGTGTTCCGCATGCAGTGACACCACTTAATAATCCAAATACTCATCTGAATATTATAAAAACAATATTAGTGTCAATTTTAATCTTTGATCTACTGAAACATGAATTCCCATGACAAACATCGTTGATTTCTAATATGAAACATGACACATGGAAAAAAAATTAACGAACACACAAAAATATATGGGAAAACAATTTAATGAACATTAAAATAATAAGGAAGCGCAATAACGAGGATTTGTTGGGAGACATAATCAAGATGTAATTGGCAATAAAAAATAGGACGACTATGAAAAACCGGGCCCGGGAAAGGGGTGGGGAAAATGGGGAGATAT
>JAWQUT010000131.1:1075164-1105280 GCA_033807755.1 Ellobium chinense | reverse complement strand
GCAGACGATAAAGATGCCCATCTTACCGAAAGCTTTCCTAAATCAAAGTTTAAGAGTCATGATTTGTTTATATTTTTGGAGGTCTTGAAAGAGAACATCTGCTACTTACATCAAAACTGAAAATATCAGTCAGAAGCCATTTCCCGTAGGAAAGAGAAAGAAAAGCTATACCCAACATTACAAAGCTATGTGAAATATCAGACCGGACAGATTTCAAGACAACACTATATGGTCTTGGGCACATAATTATACGCACATATTTGGAAGTAACGTTATGAAAATATTTTTATGGGATCAGTTTTAAACGTCGGTTGATCTAAACTTTAAGAAATATTATCCTGCTCAAAATCTCACTCTCAACATCCCAGATGGTGCTCAGGAAGCAATAAACTGTGTTAAAAATTAAAACGGCAAAGAGAGGGGTCGAGGTAACGTTTCAGAGTTTTGACGCTTGCCAAATTACTGTAAAACATTAGACATGTCACTGATCTATTTTCACGCTATTCTTATTTTGGCTCAGTCTACAGATTTCAAGTTTGGCGCTATCATATATCCTGTCGTTGGGGACTAGAGCAGTCTACAAGTCCCGGTTTTTCAAATTATCAGCTCGTCAAAATGCATGCTTGCATGTCAGCCCAACCACTCACCTGCTCTTCGGTCTATATACTTGTTTTTAATCTGTCATCTTTCGGTGTGACGTTCTGTGGCGTAACAGTATTTCCATTGACTGTGGCCGTATGCATAATCCATACGTTGATTAACGTATTGCGTTAACCATGGTGAACACTACCAATGTTTTGAGAGTTTCCCGTGGTTACCGCATTGCGTTAACTAACGTATGGATTTTGCATACGGCCACAGGACTGTTTATATTGCACATTTACGTTACTGCCGCTGTTGCGGTAGTCTTTGGCGTTGTGCAACGTAATATATTTCCGGAGACTGGATCCCTGCAAAATCTAAGGTAGCTGATCTGGAACCTACCCGGCTTTCAACGGCAATAGTGTGGGTTTTTGGCCTCAATGAAGATGGCTCCGTCTTATACGGAGACGGTCGAACAAGAATGACTGACTTATCATTTTGGCTTAATATAATGTTCCCGAGCTCAAGATAGCCCCCTTTTGATGTGTACAGGGATGGCTTGTAATAATAAATCCAGTTTAACACGCCCAGCAACCAGTATAATTAATGGCGGGCAGTATTATCAGTGAGTATCGATGCTTTCGATACTAAGGATATTTGATTCAATATTAAAGGTACCGGAAGTTTCGAAAGTTTCGAAATCAATGAAATATTGAATGGTATCAACGAAATATATGCCTACCTGGTACTAAATATCAGAAGCAAATTAGAACCGCTACTTAGAGGTACATAAAGCTGCGAAAGCTGAGTATCGCGATTTCAATTATCGGCTCACCAGTTGTAGTAAATGTCCTTAATGATGTATAGTATAGGGGCTGTTATCATTTGATAGCAGAAGTAGCTGGGTTTGATGTATAGAACTTGTGTTTCTTACCGTATCGCAGATCAGTAAAACCCTTATGTCAGCTGCTACAACTTCGTCGCAGAAATTCTGAAATAAATATTACTGTGATGAATAAATACTGTACAACTAATTGTTTTAAATAATAAGAATTAAATTTATAAACGTGATCCCATGTTTGAAAGATCATCTGCAGAAAATAAATCTGGCAAAAGTGTAATAAATTTTACTGACACAGGTACTGGAAATGATGCAACAAAAATTACCATCAGCCCATTATGGTTTTTAAGAGGAGTCACTACTCTTTCCCAGAGACTTTAATGCTCATGACATGATGTGCAAGTTATGTCCATGAGTACACTGGATTTCTATGCAAAAATACACACCAAAGTGCTGAATGGTGCATTCTTCTCCCTCAATGGCAATGATCTAAGAATAAGTGTTATTAGCGATGGCATTAGATATTTGACACCAGTTTTCACCCACGTCTCTTACATACCTTTATTAATGATCCTATGGAGACTTTTTAGGATTTTCTGTTTTGACACAGAATTATCAGAAACTAGCAACATCTTTTGATGTAAAATAAAATAACTTTATACCTAGATAGAAAATTTGGGAAAAGCCTCCTTAGGATCATGCATAAAAGTGTCTAAATGAAGTGAGTGAAATCTTGCATCAAACAACTGGTGCCACGCGAGTGATAGTCGTCCTATGATCAAAACCCTTGAGGGAGATCACTGCATCACTCAGAACATTGGTGTGCAAGTTTGCACTGAAATCCACTGAACTATTGGTGGTATATTGCACACCACGTTTTGTGCATTTAAACCTCTAGAAAAGGGTAGTGCCTCTCTTTAAGTTGCAACCGTGTGTCTTCAGGACTGTCTAATTCCAAACAATGTCTGTGAGTACGTAGGAGTATAATTATGACTAAGTAGTGAGTGTATACATATACATTTATTTATAGGTAATTATCTTGACAGTATAAAAGTGTATAATGTATAAAAAATAAAATTTCCACCTCAGTCATGACTGATCATGTTATTTAAAGTGATGATGAACAGAGCACTATTTTAGATCCTGCCTCTGACCTGCAATACTATTACAACTTACCTTGTTGGCTTGGCCGTCCAAAGACAATTGGACCTTAGTGAAGATACTTCCATTCTCTAGCTTCAGGAAGGGATGGTTACTTGGATCCATTGAAATAGGATAATCAGACGTAATGGTCAGAAGCAGTGTGTCTGTATGTGAGTCAATGAATTAAGAAAGTAACCTGGATCAACATAGAATTCACACTGTCATAAATTAAAAAAAAAATCATACTATTATTCTATCAAGTGCAAGTGTGTGGCCAATCAATCATTATTCGACAACATATTACAGCCTTAAATCGCGTAGAGTATCAGATCACGATTTATGGACGCAATATAATGATGTCCCTTGTTCAAGCAATATTTAACGGATAAACACGAAGGAGTACAGATGCGGGCCACTTAGTCGGTTCCTCCTTTATAAAACAAAATCTCCGAACAAAGGTTGGAAGCATTAAAGGGTGTGTATTAGTACTGAATTTTGCACCATCAGTGAGCAGACACTGCAGGAGTTCGCCATGCTGGTTAACGAGTTTACAACGGTTTCGGAGTTTATCGCGTTCGAAAATAGCCCTGGTCCATTCATATAGTATAAACCAGCACGTTCCTCCCATTCTATGAATGGGACTTTAGATGACTAAAATTGTCCTCTACATGGAGATCCTTAAGTTACTATTGTGATGCAGTAGCAATATACATGTAGTGAGTGAACCAAGATGCACCCTTGCTCAATGAAATGAATGAAAACATTGACAGGTTTAGCTGTTGATACTGTGCTCAACGGCCTCACGCTGCATGGTGTTATCAATGGAAGGATAGCAGAATTCGAAATTTTAACCCCATCCGTACAGAGGGCGAAATGAGAAAGGGGGAAAGGGGGGGGGGGATGGTGCAAACTTGTCCATACATTATTACTGGATTCTTGCCCTCTCGGTCAACAAACATTGACGCAAAACCTCTTCTATCGAATTTCATCCAGGTTAACGGTTCCGATCGAAGTTTACCGCGTTCTAAAATAGATTAAAGGAACAGGGATAGCTATCTGCTTCACCGCCTAAAAAATCCACAATATTTTAAATTAAATTTTCAACCCTTTCCACGATTTCTTCGCCCGAGCGTTTTCGAGAATATGCAGCTTGAACGTCGGGATTTTCACATCCTGCGGGCCGCCATGACTGGTCGTCCGGTAAGCGCGGGAATGAGGCTTGACGTCAGAAAGAGAGAGGCAAGCCAGTACTCGTTATGCAAAGAGAATTATCCACATGCAATAACTTTCGTTGGCTCTAAATGTTATGCCTTTTTTTTTCATTTATCGTCGAGAAAAGTCTTTTGTTAAACGGTGTGAACAGCTGCCGACTTTGATCGCAGTGCTGTAACCTTAGAAAAGGGAGGATATAGATATAATAATACTTGCGAAAAATAACATCTGTCTGACCACTGTTTTAGTAGCTTTATTAATAGCCTATGTATGGTTGTCTGTGCCTTCTCTCTCCCCCCTCCCCCCCTCCCTTAAATGTTTAATGAGCTCTTATTGGTCTACGATTCTGACACTATTTATCATTTGCCCGAGGGACACATTTAGATTATTAAGACGTCGCACTGCAGGATAGGATTTGATTGACAGTTAACTATTGTCTTAGGCAGTGTTTTCTGCGCTTAGGGCCGGTACTTGTTGCATCACTAGTCATAAATCAGCCAACATGCTTAGAAAAGCCGATCAAACAGCTGGCATATCGACGCGAAAATAGTTTGACACCCTTATGTTGGTCAGAGATGACCACGGGAATAATTTGGAGAATACTTGAGAAATCTTTTATGGTTTGGAAAGAAAGAACCGGTCTTCATGATAAAAAAGAAAAATGAAATGGACCATAGCAGTTAGCACGGGGATGCCGTGTTGAGCATAGCAACAGTTATGAAATGGGGAGGAGGGAGAGGGGATAGATGGGTGGGCACAGTTACAGGGATGAAGCAAAGACGTTACATTAATTACAATGTCTTTGGAGTTGAGAGAGAAAGAAAGAGAGATAGAGGGAATAGAAGCAATAAGAGAAAGTAAGAACCTGAGTTGCTACAAAAAAAAAAAAGGAGCAGGCAGGTAATGAACAGTGACTCAGGGGACAAAAGCATCTTGGCTGCTCTCTCTCTCTCTCTTTCTGTCTCTCTGTCTCTCCATTAGCGTCTAGTTTTTTTGTTCTTACCCCCTGTTTTCTCCTAGATTCTTACCCCATCACCATATTGCTCCTTGCCGTATCCCCCTCTCTCTTTTTCTTCATCCCTGGAATTGTGCCCACCCAACCCATACTAGGACCTTATCTCATTCCCCTCGCTGATTTCGTTTTCCCTCACTGATAGTGATAGTGAAGACCGATTTTCTCTTTCAAAACTACAAAAAGATTTCACAGGTATTCTATAAAATGCTCCCATGGTCATCTCTGACCAAAATAAGAAGATCAAAATAATTTTCATGTCGATGTGCCCCCTTTTTAATCTGCTCTCGAAATGCCTTTGATTGATTTATGACTAGTGACACAACTGGCGCCACTCCTAAGCACAGAGAAGGGAGAGAAAGAGAAAGAGAAAGAGAGAGAGAGAAAGAGCGAGAGAGAGAGAGAGAGAGAGAGAGAGAGAGAGAGAGAGAGAGATGTAATTTACCAGCAGGCGTTCCCTCATCAACTGTTAATTCTCTCTGTACATCATCGAGATCGGCGTTACAGTCAGCCTGAGATAATCCCACGTTGAAGATCACAAGGGCAGTAACTGTTGTATGAAATACACCGGTTAAAACGAAATCCACGGGATTAAATATTTATTATTATATGTTAGGTTTAAACAGAGTTTCGATTAGACAAAGAAGCTTACACAGGACTTCTTGTTTCCGTTCGTTTTAGCGTTATTTTTAGTTTAACCGTTGTTTATTGTATCTGTGCAAAACAATATTTTCAATCGGATAAACAGATACTGCCTATCTGTGGTAATATCGAAGGAATCGGGAGAAGATAAAAAAAAAGATTTATCTGCTAATAAAGATACAACGATGTGTTGAACATAACTTCTTTTATTGCAGTACGTTACGTGGATTTTGGTTGCATTTAGCCTGTGTTATACTTATTAATGTACACATAACCATCACAGAGACAAAGGCCTTGTTTGGCGTAGCATAGTAATGGTCGAAATGTCCACTAAAAATATAAATGTGATAAACTATGTAATACTAATAGCAAAAATGTGTATAAGCAAAACCAGATGTGGCAAGCTTCAGAATGTTTTCTCTGTGTTTGAAACAGCACTGCTGTTGAGGACGAAATATTTTGAAATATGATAACAAAGACAATGACTGAAGAACAAACTGGTAATAATAGTTAAAGAATGTGAGGGGGAATCAGTGAGTTATCAAACAACGACGACAATAACAACAACAAAATATTGGCTTATGGGTCAGGATCACTAGAGACAGACTGGATTTCAGCCTGGAAGGATAGGCGTTAGCAAGTTCTGGTGGAAAAAAGGTTACGCATGCGCATTAATTTTGAAAACAGTATTTAATTGGGCTTACTAGTAAGGGTGATCTACTTATCACATCATTATTTTCCACTCTCTCAGGGGCCCAGCGACCTTAGCTGTGACCTGTTCTAATGCATTTACCACTTCCCTGGCCAGTCTAGGTTGAATCAAAGCAGTATTATTTTGGGTCAGAGGTTCGAAAAGATAAGGACTGCCAGTGAGATAATCCCCTATTCTCTTGAAATAGCATGGGGCCTCAGCTGGCTTTTTATGGGGCTGGATCAAACAAAGAGACACAGCAAAACACTTGTCATGGGCTAATAAAAGTAATATATTTTATTTTAGATCAGATGCTTATCTCCATTACTGGTGAGTGGGAGTGCCAACGAAAATTAGGATTGGAGTGACGGCAGTCAACAGTACATAGTAATATAATAATATAGCAAAAAGATTTGAGCGTGTGTAACCAAAAGAAAAATGGGTTTTGAAACAATATGGGCTATGGACTTCTTTTCCCCTCTTCCTACATGACAATGACCATGTATCAATCCATCCCCATGTGCAGCTACAACTGATACATTTGGATTTTAAAGACTTAGATCGATGCATTTTTTTCAGACTCAGAATAGGTGAGGATTAGCCATTCAAGTATAAACTGAATGAGGTTCGCTAGGTGGGTAAGATTACCCAGTGTGTTGTGTGAAAAAAAAACGAAAATATTAAGTAGATCTAGCCTGATTCACTGCCATAGTTCTCAAAATCTAACTGATCTTAGGGCATTTTCCTGTGTATCAAAATTTGGAGGAAGAATTAAACAATGTGTGTGGAAACTATTTTTGGCATGGAACCCTTGATAAGTTAATGACGAATAAAAAACCTTATATAGCCAACAGTGGAAAAAAACAAACAACCCAAATTCATCAAATATCTTCAAACCTAGAAATCCTGGTTATACCAATCGGAAATCACAAAAAGGACGCCGTCTCTTTCGTAGCGACGAATATGGGTAATAATGAGGTTCCCGTGCGTGTTTCAGGCACCCATTGGAAGGCCAAATCACTCATTTTGTACAACTCAAATACAGTAATCCGTTAATTTATAAAATCCTCCTCTCGTGGGGCTCGGTCAGCCAATGTTAGGGTGTAGAAATATATATGTAAAAAGACCTGTATTCTAGATAAAGCATCTAATTTTACAGTTTTAAAATATAGTGTGTTAAGCCTATGTACGCGGTCAAAACCAGCCTAATGAAAAATTTGGGGACGAATTCAGAATACGAGGTGACTATTTTTGAAAGAGATTTATGAAAAATTTTGGGCATTGGCACCCCTTTTTCCCGCCCTAAAAAGTTTGGGCAAAAGAAGTACTTCAAGCTCCGTGAGAGAAATGTTCCGAAATCACAGTGGAATTTGTAGAATAACACATTATGTCTATAGGACCGAAGGAAGAAAGACCAATAGGCGCCAGTAAATTTCGTCTTGAAATTCAGCAAGGGGCAAAACTCTACAAATCCCTAGACAGACGCTTTTCTGAGTTGTCCTGCCTGCTGACACCCCAGAGTCTTTGGCATCTATTGTTTTTTCTTCTTTTGGCCCTATTAACATTTTGTATTATTCTACATAATTATACCACTCTGATTTCGGGAAATTTCTTACATGGAGGTTGACGTTCTTCTTTTGCTAGGGAGTGTGTGTGTGTGTGTGTGTGTGTGTGTGTGTGNAAGAAAGGGGGGGGTCAACGCCCAAAATTTTTCACAAATGCCTTTCGAAAAAGGTCACTTCGAATTCTGATTTTGGTCCCCAATTTTTCATTTGGCTGGTTTTGACCGCGTGCGAATTCATAGGCATACACATTTTATTTTGTTTTTATCTATGAAGGCTCAAACTGTACCTGAAACTTTAAAATTGGATGCTTTATTTAGATCACAGGTCATTTTACATATTTCTACACCCTGACACTGGCTGGCAGGGCCCCCAAAAAGGGAGATTTTATATATTAGCGGATTAATTGGCTTGTACACGATGAGTGATTTGCCCCTCTAATAGATATCAAAAACCTGAACACAAACTTTCGTGGAGACAGTCGAATTGGAGAAACATGTTAGCAAACTGGACTGCAGAAGAATGTGCAGATAATCTATCTCTTCCACGTTTTCAGAAAATGCACAGGTGGTCTCCAATAGTAGAACACAAGATTTCATAAAATTTCAAGAGCAAACCTCCATAATGTGAAACTTACATTTCCTCAAATTTCATTCAAAGTGACAAACCCTAAAGAGGTGGATTTAAACTAGTGGGCTGTGACACAAGCCGATGTTTGAAAGGATGAGATTGGGAGGGGGCGGTTGGAGAGAAGATGGGAAAATAGACTTGGAGACAGTAGAGATTTTACAAGGTTTAATAATGTTTAACAAAGTTTAATGGAAAAAAAGCCGAAACAATAAAGTGGTGTATGGGCATACATATAACCAATGAGCGTACCGATTAAACATTAAAACAAACAATAACAAATCGTCAATCAATAAACAAGAAACCATTTAACCAATCAACACATCAGTCAATCAAAATCAGTCATTCATTTCACTTATCAATCAGTTATTGAATCCTTTCTAGTTTTCACTCAAATCCATCATCTACAGAACAGAAATGGAACCAGTTTTTGGTGACACATGGAAAAAATATGTAGGCAATTCCACTAGACTGTTAAACAAAATGTGGCAGAGGCATTTATTTAGATTCCAACCAACTGACTTGCTTGGCAGTCTGAATGGTCTTCAACTTTCATATGTTCATCATGTACTCGTAGACTAGAAAAACCGGAGGTTTTTTTTTCCAAAAATTTCTAGTAGTACATCGCAAATAAAACACGACTCGAGTCATGAAAATACGAATGAAATTATAAAATACTTCAGATGTCAAGTAATTATTGGGAATTTATTCACCAAGTTTTAAATTTCAGCGATGTGACTGAATTGCAAGGACATTAACAAGAGATCATAATGTCTTAAACTTAAAAGGACAAAAGGAATGCTAATTTTAAGCTCCTGAAAGGCTCTTTTTGTGCTTTAAAGTTGCTCGACTCATTTCTTCAGCTGTTTTTATGGTTCACGAAGGTATATCTACCTTCATGTCACACTTTATTGTTTTCTTTTGACCCTGGTTGCAAGAAGGGTTTGAAGGAGCTTCTTCATTAGAGTGCATAGCATTCTTCAACAGTTTGCTAAACTTTTCCATATACAAAATGTCATAATAATAAACCTAAGAGTATTAACAGTTTCAAAGTGTAATCTTACAGAATTTATTTATTTCCTGAAATTTTAGATAAATACAGACACTGTCATACTTCCAAATATTTAATTCAATAGCATAGATTGATCTTAATGTAGACTACAGACTACAAACAGATGATTACACTTTGGCCAAGAAAGACAGGGTTTTATGAGAGCTGCATAGCTTTCCATTTAACCAAAAATGGGCGTATGTGAAGACTCTCAAAAACGAAAGACAAACGGGATGAGATGACACACCAAAAGTTGCAGGATCATTTGCAAAGGGAATGAGAACTTCATCTCATATTGCAGCAGAAAGGCCCAAACCAGTGCAGGAATGGCGATAGAAAGAAGAAGAAGAAAAAGAAGAAGAAGAAGAAGACGAAGAAACAGTAGAAGAAGAAGAAGAAAAAGTAGAAGAACAGGAAGAAGAAGAAGAAGAAGAAGATGATGATGAAGAAGAAGAAGAAGAAGAAGAAGAAGAAGAAGAAGAAGAAGAAGAAGAAGAATGAAGACGCAACTACTATAGTTATAATTGTGTGCAACTACACTACCTGTGATTATGTACATGCTGACAGCCATTGTTTGCGCAACGTCGAGGATCAGATCAAGTCACGTGGTCTGCATTTGAGCCCAGGTCCATCTGCAAAGGACCTGTTAATGAATACAGGAAGAAGAAATGGCGTTGTCAAATGACAGAAGAAACAGTGTGACAAGCTCACACAATTAGCACAAGACTGAATGTCACAGTCTGAATTTTTGTATATGAGACACTAACCATTTGCATGAATATAATCAGCTTCCTTCTGTAGATAACATAACACTTGCAAGTAATTCAGCATAATCAAGACTGGTTATTATCAGCCAGGAATACAATGGCCCCGTGATTAAAAACAACCTCAAAAAGCAACTTTACTAAATAGCTTCCTACTTTATACTAGGTTTTAGGCATTTGTTACTGTTATTAACCCTCTAGTGCCCAGCGTATCAGATCTGATACATTTCGTGGAACAAAGAAAAAGCAAACCAAGATCATCACCCCACCATAATAGTGTGAAGTGGCATGAGCGGGCATTAGCCTGGATATGAGACTTGTAAACCGCATTATTATTATTATTATCATTTTGATGCTTGTTCCAGCATAGTGGATCCAGAAGTGATCCAGAAACTGGAGCTCGGACTTTTTGTGCCATTGTAAATAGGTCTGGGCACTAGAGGGTTAAGGTATCGATCGAAGGCGTATTTTACGTTCCCCCAGTTCCTGCCCAAGCAGGTTTGATGTGGAGCTTAAATAAAACTTCATAATACTTGTATTATGCACACACGTAAACATGGCAGATTTCCTGTTCTGTGTTAACACCGACGCCATTGATTTAAAAAAAAATATAATGTAGCGAATGCTTTTTGACACCTCATTCAAAGAATTCCGTGGATCGTATTGTTCAAAAAGCCATCCGAGAGTGTTTGCAACTGCCGGTAAGTGATAACGAAACGCTAATATCTTTTACTGTAAAATCACCGTTACCTCAGAAGCCAAGCCCCGCCCACAGTTAAAATTTATAGCCGTGGACACTGCCTCGACTCACAGTATAGATTTGCTTTCTGATTTCAAGTACTGCACGTTTTTACAGTTTTTATATCTTTTTTTTTTTTTTTTAATGATCACCGTTAATGTGAAATCACCGATACCATCAGAAGCCAAGCCCCGCCTACAGTTAAAAATAGCCGTGGACACTGCCTCGACTCCTGGATTTGATTTCGTATTTCTACTACTACACGTTTTTATATCATGTTTTTGTACTATAACGTTGGAGGGACAATAAACAAGCGACCTGCAAAATTTATATTCTTTACTCCTGAAAGTTGGACCCCCCCAAAAAAAAATTACGCTGTGATGTGAAGCGTAAGATTGAATTCAAATTAGTGACATGTCCCATCATGCCTCCCCCTTTTCTTTCATACCTCGGGCGGGTCTTTAAACTACTGTGTTTATTTTAGCTAAATTTACCTCGGGCGGGTCTTTAAACTACTGTATTTATTTTAGTTAAATTTTGTACTGGACATAGGAAATAACTTATTATGGTGCTGAGCCGAACTGCAGCTAAGTGTCAGAATCCGGAAATTTAGGTCATGTTGGAAACGTGTCATTCATACCTCTGACTGGCTGTGTCTGACTGAATCATTCGAAATGATATTTGGTAGCACAGATTGATTGTGTCCCTTTTCCGTTTTGATACATGTAATGTTGACTGCCCTCATACCATCAAGCACGTTCTGGGCATGTTAAACTTGTTAAAACTTCTTAAGAGCTTTCATAGTGTAACCGGGTGGCAAGGCATATATTCTCATATTCTCGTAGTATTCATTTCATTAAAGAGGGAGGAATGTGAGCTCAGTCTGCTAATTTTTCAGATGTTACATGTTATTTTTAGGTAAGTGTGTCACCAGGGATTTTACCAAATTACTGTGAATGATCAATTTTGAGATGATGGACCGAAAAAAAAAAACCTACACTAGAAGTTTCTTGTCCCTGCCGCGAATCGAACCAGGGTCTCTCAGCCTGCAAGTCTGAACGTGTTACCACTACACTACAGGGACGCTAACTTCACAGCAATTTAAACTTTAAATACCTACTGCCTAAATATTGGTTCCTAACTTCCACGTGTGAGCCTAGTGCTCACTCGTCACAGTGAGTGTTAATACCCTTGTTATTGTATTAATACTTACTTACATCGCGTTATTATTGTTGCTATTGTCCTCTATTTAAATTTCGCCATCAGCGTTCTGTGCATACCCATTTATCTTTGTATTTTTATGTATAGTTGGTCATTAATAAAGTTTCCTGTATTCCTGAAGGCTTGGACAGAGATCCTCACCCTCCCTATCTTTTTCCTTCCCCCTTCACCTCCTCTCCCCAAACCCCACCTAGGCCTTAAATCCCCGTGGGATGAGTACAAGGCAGACATCTCACTGACACAAAGTCTGTCGTAATATCAGTTCTACTCCGGCTAGTCAAAATAAACACAACACAACTGTGTCCGACTGCGGCATCAACGCCTACTAGTAGTGACTTAGCTGAGATAAATACGGCTTATCTCTAAATTCTAGGCCACGCAATGTGCATAAATTGGTCGGATTGGGTAAAGCAGTAACCAAACATGAATGCCAGATGAAACAGTAGAAATGGTAGCAATGATAAGGGACCGTGTGACTGAACTGAATTTGTATCTTGGTCACAAGTTAGTAACTTAGTGTGTCAGTTTAACTAAACACGACGTGTGAGACACGACCGATTTTTGGGTCAGAGCCCACTACAGAGAGTCAGGTATACGGCACGTATCTCCTTGTTGATGTAGAATTCCATGAAAACGAGGTTTGAAGAAAAATGAGATGGCATACAAAATGTTCGCCAGTGTGGAGGTACCTAATTCAATACAGTGTTTACGAGATTTAAGTTTTCAGCGCGTTCATGAATTGAGGGTTGCACACGCACAATTGCACGCTGTCGTGATTTAGCCTGCGTAAATTCGAGGTCGCATGAGCTTCTTGACTTTGTTTACGAAACTTCCCGGACTTAAGGAGTTCGATCTCTGCCCCTAACCATGAGCATAGGCCCTTGGGAGAGTCATACAGTATTGCCCTGAAATCTTCCATACAGGAATGAAGATGCCAATAGCACCTAGCATAAAAATATGCAATTTTAAATTGTCCCTATAAAATCAGAAAACTGGCCATGGGGAGTGGGGAAAGAGGTTGGATATGAATTTCAAAGGTTTAGATAGGTGCAAATACATTTGTAGACTCAGAATGGGTTAGGTTTAGCCACTCAAGTATAAAATTTATCGTTGTTGCTAGGTAGGTTTACTGTTTACTGAGTGAAAAGGTTTTATTGGTTAAGGGGTATTTTTCTTTGTGTCAAAATCTGGACCTAAACAACAGGTTTGAAAAGTATTTTTGCATGGGACCCCTGGATAAATTAATGAGAGGTGTAAAACCTTATATAGTCAACAGTGAAAAAAAAAACATTGGAATCTTCATATCTAAACAAAAATCTTAATTTAAAGCATACTGAGGATGCCTGGCACTGGAACTGCGTACATCTAATTGGTTGACTTCTTTCAATCGCAGTATTACAGGACACTCCCGCCCACAGCTTGGTGTAGGGTTAAGGATAGGATTAGAAAAAAGAAAGCATACATGAGAGTGTTCCTAAACAATGATAGTGTCTAGGGACTGTTCCAAGTTTGGGTTTTCCCCCCTTAGCCCCGCCCCTAACTTTATTTCAAACTCTAGGTGGGATTGTCATGATATATTGCCCATGAAATTTGCCGGAGTTCCGGAGTCAACATGAATGCAATGCAGTACTGTGTGCAACCCCCNCCCCCCCCCTTCTTCTATTTCAATGATGTCATCAGAATGGAAAATCCTTCTAAGCAGTATGATACCAACATTTACACACAACATAATTTTTTTTTTTAAAATAAAAGCTAGCAGATAATAACGTCTAATAACCAAGACGGAAAATAAATTATGCATTTCCGTTCAGCTTTTTTATTTACTTAATGGCAAAGGGCTAATTTACTAGCGGTGTTAGGCTACATGGCGTATGCATTATTTGTTTCCAAAATGCCCTCACCTTCATGTTAAATGTCTTGTATGGTATACCCTTCAACCTGATAATGATACAATTACCACTGTCTATAGGTCTATGGTTTATAGGGTTAATGATAATAATACAGTTATTCTTGCCCAGATTTTCTGAACTTCAAAGTAAAATGTCATGTCTGCCAGCGTACATAGTAATGACACAATCTTAACTTTTCGGAATTTCATAGTGAAATGTCTTGTCTACTAGCCTACATGGTAATAATATAATTATACTGGAAGTCATTCGACAGTATCCGGAAAACCAGGCAGGCCAACAATGACGATGATGATGATAATGATGATGATGATATTAATGATGATAATAAAAACAATGGAGACGATAATAAAGCGATGTTTGTGCGAGGAAGAATGGGATACTGATGGTATGCGTGTTGTATTTGAGTGGTCATAACGGAAATACTATATATATGATAAACTTCTAACTGCGCACAGTACATTGCTGCTGTCTAGATTTACATGTGGGGTCTAAAAACCTCAATAAGAAGTATACAGGAAGTTTTGCCCAAATTCCCTAATGTTACAGTAAATGTTAGATCATCTATTCTAGATAACCTTTTTTTTTTCTTTACCGAGGTCATTGACCTACTCTAATGTTAAATTCCCTGTCCTTGAGAAAGGCCATTTTTCCCGAAAATGCTATTTTGGCCATTATACAAAAACCTGGGCTACAATCAGTGATCAAAGAACTGTTTTTCTTCATTCCAGGATTTAAATCTGCCCTAAATCTCTTGCAATGTCAGAACTGGTTCCCATTTCCAGATTCTTTGCTTCCGGCATTAAACCTTGAGCCTTGCGTCTCTTTCTCTCTTTCCCCGTTCCCAAACAATGTGCGTCCCAAAACTGCTGGCACATTTTTTTTTCTATGGTGACCGCTGCATACTCTCTGGGCAAATGCAAAGCTAGGCGTCTCAAGATTGTTTTAAGCCTTTTCATTGCTCTTTCAAAACCAAGAGCCGTTATTTATTTTTTTTTTGGCCATTTATTGCATGCTTTCTCACAAAGACGTGAAAATTTCTTTCGTGGTGAGGGGCAGGTTGAGCAGAACTGAGATCATTATGATCCCAGTTCGTGAACTTCAGTTCAGGTCATGTGAACTTGATCTGAGCTTAATAGCTATTTTGGACGAACAGATCTGGAACTGACGTGTAGCTATTTTGGGGTGCTTGGTCTTAACTTAATTTTCTACTTAAATTTCAGTTTCGTGCACGTCTACCCCAAAAAAATAAGAACCCGATTGTCAATTTCAGAAATTGAGAGGAACCTGATCTGATATGAAAACTTAGTCAGTTTTCATGGAAATTAGCTAAACGTGATCTCAGGGCTTTTTCCCTACGTGAACGGAACTTGATCTGAACTGAAATTTATGGTGTACCTGCCCAACCTTGGTGAGGCGCATCGATCTTTCAATATTTTCATTTTTATCTCACTCTCTCACGTTTTTATTACTCATCTCCCCCCATCTATCCTGAACATTTTATTGTCTTTTCTTTTCGATGTGTTTGTTATGGCTCGCGTGGACAACAGCTGTGTCTTAATGGACGTCTTACAGTTCAAGGTCACCGCTACGAGCATCACAGGGCATCGATTAACATGACCTCACTTACACTCACAAAGAAAATAAAATGTTATTATTCCGTGGCCGAATATTTATACATTCACAAACGTGCGCCTGTCCACACTCACATACATAAACACTCCCATTTGTACAGTGAAGATGCCGTATTCAGAGTTTGTGAGTTTTTTCAGATGAGATACCCCACAGACATGTGAGCCTTTGACATGGCAAGACAGTTCGGGCAGGGAACAGAAAAAGTGAACAAACAAACAAACAAACAAACAAACAAACAAACAAACAAACAAACAAACAAATCCTTTTTCAGTCTTCTGACACAGTAAATGAAGAAATCGTTTCGCTCTCCGTAGCGCGGTCCTTGCACTTGATAGGAAATCGAAGAGACGGACATGATCAGAGTTTTAAAAAATAATAAGGGCTAAAAGAAATCTTTTGTTGAAAAAAAAAGAATTAGACAGAGAAAGATAGAAAGAAAGAGAGAGAGAGAGAGCGGTGAGAAAGACGGAGAGAGGTAGGGTGAGTGAAAGAGAAAGAATGAGTGAGAGAGAGGGAGAGAGGGAAGAAAGAGAGAGAATAGAGATGGAGAGAGAGAGAGAGAGAGAAAGAGAGAGAACCTGACCTCCTTAAGAAAGTGGATAAGATGATTCGATAGAGCTTCGATCGGACAGGCATGGCGGAACGCAGAAATGGTGTATTGGCAAAGTTTGAACTCAAATAATCACAGGCGGGTATTGTCACAGGCACTTGAAATTTAACCTCGCTTTGATTGTCGGAGTAGATCAAGGTAAGTCAACCTTTAATCTGCATGAAAGGTAAGACTTCATCAGTCTCTCCCTTATGCCACTCTTTTCGTCTTACAAAATAGCTTACAATTTCTTTATTGTGTTCAGATAGCGACATTACACACGGTTCGTCCACACAGCTCCCTATAACAGTTTTCTTTAAACACAACGCTGTGTTTTTTATTTCACGTTTTCCAAACATTCCAGTGATTTACTGCCGTTCGTATACAGGGGTGAATTTTTGCACACGACACTGCATTGCACTCTTATTGACCCAGGAACTCCGGCAAAATTTTTTGGCAATATATCAGGACATTCCCGTCTAGAACTAGGTTCAGGGTTGTCAGCAGCGTTAGGAGCAAGGATAAAGAAGAAAACAAGTCTGGGACTGTCCCTAGACATCTTATTCCTCTAGGATCTCTCTCATGTGTGCTTTCTAAATTTCTAATCATGCCTCTAATCCTAACCAAGCTTTGAGTGTCCTATCTAATCCTGTTCCTATCTCTAAACCAAGCTTTGAGTAAGATTGTCCTTTCTAATCCTGTCCCTATCTCTAAACCAAGCTTTGAGTAGGAGTGTCCTATCTAATTCTGTCCCTATTCCTAAACCAATCTCTGAGTAAGAGTGTCCTATCTAATCCTGTCCCTATCTCTAAACCAAGCTTTGAGTAGGACGTCCTATAACAAACAAGTGAGTGAAGAAAGTCAAACGCTCAAATATACGCGGTGCCCCTGCAGCCAGTAGCCTAGGTTTGCTTTAAGTTAAGATTAAGTTTATGCATGAGTTAAAGGCACTATCACAGAACTCTCCTGATAGCCTGTAACGATGGTTTAGAGCAGAGGTCGAACCCTAAAAGTCCAGTGTGTGTGTGTGTGTGTGTGTGTGTGTGTGTGTGTGTGTGTGTGTGTGTGTGTGCGCGCGCGCAGTATTTTGTACGACCCAGTTGCAAACCTACTATGTAAAGAAGATTTGTGTTTATTATGCAGGGAATTCGGTCCTGGGATTTAATAAAGTCGGAATAAGAGAAGACATGTTGATAAAACTGAACATAATATATTGGGTAAAACAGTTTCTGTTTATAAATCTCCAACTAAAAAAATGCTCGCGGTGAGGATGAGATGAGGATGAAATGTCGCACCTTGGCTTCTAAATTCCAGTGTTGTAATCACAAAGAGATAGAGCCTTCGAAATAACTAAACCATAATGCGAAACGAATCGTGAGTGACTAACAACTGCCATTCTTACCACGTCCTAACACAAGCTTACTGTAAAATAGCAGGTTTGCGACCCGGGTACCACCACAGAAAGATTTAATATTATGAATGTAGACACAGGTATTATTGTAAAAACACGGGATTTTCATCTATCTGCTATGCAATGAATGTCTTTGAAGAGAATCGTACCTCTTTATTTTTAGCCTCATATTTTAATCGGTGCTCCTAGACAACGCAAACTTGTGTTTCATTTAAATGCAACGCGAGGAGACTGATGGATCGTTTGAGCTCGTTTGTTTTACATCAGTATGATAACATTGACGTCTTATCTGCGCTGAAAACAGTGCGCTACTAGATCTAGTCTTTGTGGAGAACCGAGTAGCCATGACTTTAAGTGGACTGTATTATATTACCGATATTGTGACACACTTCTTAAGCTATAGGACACTACTGAAATTTAAATATACACAATGACGGTTTGTGTACATGATTGAAAAACAGGATACACTGTTAAAAAAGCTAGCCTTTAATCTCGAGCAGCAAGAACATGACAATTATATTAACACAGTTACACCATTATGCATTCCAAGACGTGTTGTAAAGAGAGGCAGAAACTCACCCAGTAAATTCCTGTCTGACTCAAAGAGAATAGCGCCAACAAAGCCGGGACTGACTCGTTACCATTCAGGATGAACTAGAACAGTAGGCGCAGTGGACACACGAACGATCTTTGGATCACGAGTAATCACACTGGTAAAAACTTGACCTCTATTAGCTTACCAAAACACAAGTTCTAAGGTATCACAAGTCCACTGTGTATCGTCTTGAAGTGAAACTGCAGAGATTATGTTCCCAGAACACATCAGCTTGTCAGTCCGTGCGTGTTCCGAAGAAGATGGTTCAAGTGCCACCCGCCCTGTTCCTTAGTCCAGGCCAGCTGTGTCATCGAGATAAGGTTTTGACAGCAACAAGTCATAAGCAGCCATAGTCGACAGCGAGGCCTTGTTTCGATTCGTTCTTTGTTAAATTGTTTTCTTATCAGCTGCTTGTTTATTTGGTTTGCTTTGCTGTTTTTATTACCCCTTTTTATAGATCTAATTCTGACTGGTGCATGTAAAATAGCGTCGGTGGTGGGGCTGTCAGTCTGACACTGTTGACTGCATGAGCTGACAAGTGTCAGTCATTCAGGAAGATGAGTCCCACGATCCGTAGGCCATATTGATCTGGACAGGGGACTTTGGTACCTGAAAAAAAAAAGGATTAAAGAACTTTTATTTTTAAGTTCGAATCTCTTACGAACCGTTACAGCAGAGGTAGGCATGAACATAAAATAATGACACTTCCTGGTGTTACAATTGTATAACTGCACGTAATAAGACTAGGAATCCGATATATTATGTGCATTCCACATCTCGTTCGTGACGTGCAATGTGATCTAATATCAGGAAAGCCTTATCCTCATGCTTACCCTTGCCATAATAGGAGCTCCAAAGTAAAAATAAAAGCTCCCCAGTAATAATGATGTGGAAAGGACGTGATGAAGGGTAGAAACACAAAATCGCCATTATGAAGAAGTTTAAGAAGCTATAACTGACATTCTTTTCAATGTTTGTTTCAGATTTTAATGTCTGACTTCATCATAGACATGGGTACATCAGAGACGAGACTTGGACATCCCCTCCCCCCCTCCNAGCCGTCAGGCAGCCGGCAAGACGGTGCCCTTTAATGAAATAGTCATGGACCAACCCTTTCGTTAGCAAGATTCAAACCCGGTGTCGCGGCCATCTTGCCCGCGACAGAAGGTGAGGGAGAAAACCTATGGCAGGTGATAACGAGTCAACGGCGAGAAATTGTGGCAAACCTTGATCCTTTTGGTGGCTGGTGGTTTATCATGCACCATAATGTCTACGGACTGTTCGTGTTCTCTTTACGACCTCTGCCACACATGTAATAGCGCCAAGGATATCAGAACCTGCCCGTGATTGTCATCATCCACCCTGATATTATTATCGTTGTTTTTATCGCGAGTAACATCAGCTCAAGGGGCTCTTTAGTTAATCCTAGCGGCTGACAAGGGCTCTTTCCTCCTTCCGTCTCCTCCAGCAGGATCCCCTCGGTATTCTGGGCTACCCAGATCATGGTGATATTATGTTGTTGTCTACCCTTGTTTGGGATTCTTCCCTCCTCCTTCATCCCCGTCTGTTATCATCAAGAAAGGATACTTCTCTCCTCTGGCTGGCCCACATCTCTTGACCCACGATATCCAGTGCGTTCTTTCTCAAGGGCTGTTAAGGTTACCGTGCAGTCCGTAAAGTTTTTTTTTTTTCTTCCCTGCAAATATATTTATCAACACTCCAAGCCTTTTTCTTTATCTGTCCATAATAATATTATTATCTGTTTCTCTCACTCCCTCGCTGACACAGTCAGCAACACGACCATAAATCTTCAATCACAGTGACAGTTTGAGCTTGATGAGAGGATGAAGTTGACAGGACAGATAAACAGTTTGAATTACATGTACCCTAAACGAGAGGTGCATACTACTAAACCAATTCAGAAGGCGCACCCGTTTTGTGATTTTTAGTGATCTTGTGACAGCCATTTCAGTGGAGCACACTTAATACGAACACGCTTAGTACGTAAACACGGATACTGAGTACAGTAAATTTGTCCCGACTTTTCTTCTCTAATGGTAAATGTGTGGTAAGACATGTTTCTGTTAATAAGTACACATTTGGACGGTCCCAAGGTTACACTATATCCTTGCTCCGGTTTTTTTTAAACGTGGCTGCATATTTCATGATACTGTTTAACAATGAACAATGCAAAGCACTCTTTAGTCGATAGCAACCCCGCGGGCCATGTTGTTTGCACTCTTGTGGGGCCATAATTTGGTCGGCAAACTGATATGGCATCAGATTCTGCCACCCCCCCCATGTCTGTCTGTCTGTCTGTCTGTCTGTCTGTGGACTCTGACATGAAAGGTCCATGTATACACACTGAAACCTAAGGGAAACAGAAGGACAAAATCTCATGGGAGTCAAAATCTGATGTCACACCAGCGGTTGGACACTCCTACCTTAAAAGGGTGTGCACCCAAACATGTGATTGTGAGAAGTAAGGACCAGGAACAAGAAAGATGATAAAGTGACAAGAAAGGCGAAAGGTGACTGGTGGTGGCTTTTGAGTCATGTGTAAACAGCACAGTGTGACAATAACTGAAAATGAAACTTATTTATACTGGGCCCCAACGCAGGCATGGACGGACAATCGGGGACACACACACACACACACACACACACACACACACACACACACACACACACACACACACACACACACACACACACACACACACACACACACCCCCCATTAACTTACGCCGGAGACTACGAACACTTAAACACACATGCAAACATATTATACACAGAGAACCAAAAAGAGCAGGAATATCGGCTAGAGTATTGGCTGTGAAAGTGACGTAAAAGATCTGGTGAGCATCTCGGCCTATGATCTACTCACACAAAGTCTGCATAGAAGAGCTCAGCATGGCTATGGACCAAACGCAGCGAATAGTGCAATGTTGCACGGTAAATTTATATACACCAAAACTCCATCTTTCACCAAAGCTTTGCGGTGGCTGAGAAGATATAAGCAGCAAGGAATTCAAGAATTGCAGTATGCGTGTTCAAATCTTTCCTGCGGCAGAAAGAAAAAAAAATCAACAGAAGGACAGTCTTGGGAGTCATGAACCAAGTGTGGCCCATTGCTTTCAGAGTATCAGGAAGCCAAAGAGCCTAGGCACTTGTTAAGCGGGGACTATCTTCCTCTATAGATCTTCTGTTGCCTCGCTCTCCGAATTAGTTTCCTGCTTATCTACAATAACACACAGTAATGTTTATGCATGCACACACAATAGCCCGCAAAAGTTTTTATCTGATATATTCCTGATTTGTAGTCTTCTTGATTCCTCTCCGACTCCCCTCTCCACTCACTCCTTTTCTCCCCCCCCCCCCCCCCCCNCCCCCCCCACACTTATACACTATAAATGTCCGATAAAGAGCATGTAGCCCCCTCAATCGGTATGACATCCTGGTTAGGGAATTCACACTGGAAATCAGGACGTGAAACTGTTACAAAATAACGACCATAAAATAACAACCTATGTTTATGGTTGTATGTTGGAAGTGATACGATTGCTATGGAATTCAGCAATGTAATTTACGATGGTGGATATCATTGCTTGTAACTGAAAATGTCGCAGAGATAATGAGACGGGCTCTTAAGTGGTGAGAGGCAAAACCTACTTCTCTCAGTAATAAGCATATCTTATAGTGATGCTTTATTTTTGTATGGTCACATTCGGGTCCCAAGTCTCAGGCCAGTTTAGTGCAATTCCTATTGGAATAAAAAACAAAACAACAACAACAACAACAACAACAACAACAACAACAACAACAACAACAACAACAACAACAACAACAACGGCGTTGGCTTCCAGTGTACATCATGACTGATTTGCAAATTTTGGTTCGAAGATATTCCCTTATATGGAGAGCCCCATGCAGTAATGACGTCATCACGTTGAAATCATCTCCAGTTAAAGGGGTTACAAGGCTAGGCGTATTCGCTACCATACAAAAAAAAAAATAGGCTGCGTTAGTTGGTTCCATCATTTTAGATAGATCTACAGTAGAAGGTTACACTATCACGATATCTTCCATCATTTTAGTTCGATCTACAATAGAAGGTTACACTATCACGATATCTTCCATCATTTTAGTTCGATCTACAATAGAAGGTTACACTACCACGATATCTTCCATCATTTTAGTTCGATCTACAATAGAAGGTTACATTACCGCGATATCTGTCTTTAGCCATAAAATATATTAACACTTATCGTGGATGAATTTAGTTTTAATTACAGGTTTTGATCCAACCTCTCTTTTCGTCGCGCTACTGATTCCAGCCAGGATGCTCTGCCAAATGATAAGACCACTGTTGCCGCTCACCTCCGCGAACTGCACAGAATAGTATATTATCGGTAGAAAGGACATGGGGCACTTCTGGATGACTCCGGCAACCTTCGGTTCGCCATCTCGGTTTTTTTGAGTCAACGTGTAGGTCTCCTCTGTGGTTTTTATTATCATATTCTACGTCTTGCTTATACATAAATATCTGTATGCACATATTGAGTTATATACCTGATCAAGCTGTCAGACTAAACTTCTTGAGTGCAGATCTATAAAGACATTTAGTAAAGCTCTAACATGTTCTTATCCTGTGGCGTATTTAGGGCTAAGTATGGCTCACACTCGGCACACTGTTGTTACAAATTTGAATTTCAACTCTGTGCGCTTCACTATTTCTTAAAAGCGAAAAACTGCCCAACATGGCTCCAACATTTTTCCAGTATAGTAAAACCTGTATGCAGCGTCCATCCTTCTTTTCTTAGAAATCCCAACACCACAGACAGATTGTCGCCTATTAGGGGTTAATTTTTTTTTTCGGTCAAGATATAGGGAAAACCTTCCCCCTGTATTTTTCTGGTAAATTTACCTGGAATGCAGGCTTGGGCTCCCATATTGCCATGTTCATTCCATATTTTGTCTGAGTCATGTTTTGAGGTTTTGAGAAATTGAGCGCTCTCAACCTGTTGCTCAAAGCAAAACAATGAGCCAGATGTGGTTTAGCTTGTAAAATTAGGATATAATAGCTGGTGAAAGCTCTACATTGTTTAAATAGGAACAAGAAGATAAATGGAAGATCATAGTAATATAAACAACTCCAATCATCAGAAAGATGACTTAGGCAAATGTTGAATGAGCATGGCGAATAGCACCTTTAAAAGACAAATTATACTTATATCAACTTAAAAGAAAACCTTTTCAACGGTTGACGTTAGAACAGTTGACTAGCGCTTACGAGATATCAGATTAGCCAACTGATGTCTTTGCTTATGTCTAATGTTAATTGGAACACAAGAATAGCCACGTTAGACAAGTGATTTTCATAAAGAGGTCAAATATATGAGCAATATGAACGGTCATTTCTGGCATCCGGTCTCTTATAGTAGGTGACTGAGAAAAACCGGTGGTCGTTAGGCCAGGCTCGAGTGTACTAAACAAAGAAACAACAATACCACTTGAAGTGAGCTTGTGCACTAACAAAAAATTAATTATACATTCTTTTCTTCTTCCTTATTGGCTTTATTTAACATGCCCTATAGCTGTAGGTCTGTAAAGGCACGCCTCATGCAATCTGTGGGTTTATATCAGGCCTTTATGTTCTGTGTATACGTGTTGGGGTAGGGAGGAAGAAGGATTAAACAAGCTTAAAGCATGCCCTTAAAACTATTGAGATCCGACATCATGGCAAATCATGACTGACTGCCCTGTGCTTACAGAGTCGAGCAAATGGTGAAGCAGTTACAACAATTCATTTTGACAGATTTATTAGGGAGCTTTTATTTTCAAGTGCGGATCTCTTACGGACCATTTATTCAGACCATTATTCCTCGTGCTTACGATCATTATGAACATTATGAAGTAGGCCTGACGTGAACTTCACATGGGATCTGGGTCGTGAAGCGCATTATGATCGTAACACCAGAAAATGTCGTAATATGAACATGCCTGCTTTTATCATGACGGTCCGTGAACGATACGAACTTAAAAACAAAAGCTCTTTGGTTAGAAGTCATCATGACACAATTAAGGAACCCCGTATGCCCGTGTGAGGTATGTGCTTCAAAAGATATCTTGCCGGAGATAGGCGCACCTGCCTTAATATTGTCCTTTTGGATCAAAACAATTATAAAAAAAAATGAGAGATAAAGCACTATTGGAGAATGCCGTGGATATGTCCCTTCTTTCTAAAAGTTGCAAGTACCTTTTTTTAACAGTTGCGAAAGACAGCTGAAACCCACATTAATTTAGCAAATTTTTGAAAACCTTCGACTTTCCAGCGATTAGTCTTGGTTGCTTTTTGACAGGAGTCAATTTATTCTTTAGATATGAACTGACACTGGTTGCTGTAAAGGTAGAGCTTTTCAGATTTTAGCGTAGTTGACGTGGCATTTTGCTGGAATTTCCCGTCCAGCTTAACTAAGGTTTAACAAAGTTTAACAATTTTTAACAAGGATTAACTCTGGCGCAATCATGCAGCGTCGGATAACATTTGCGATAACACTTCCCTAATGCCTTAAAAGGCAAACTGTTCTAGCTATAGAAATCCAGTTTTCATAGGGCGAAAGAGAAGAAGAGGAAACAGTGCTCACCATGAGCATTACTGCAACGAGAAACGTAGGAGAGTGAACCTCTTCGCTTTCTGTCTTGACAGTCGTTGAATGGATAGCACTATTGAATATGCACTTTTTTTTTTGCAGGCTGAATACTCCCTTTCTCTCCCTCTCTTTCTTCCTTTCTCTCTCACTCTTGCCGTACAAAAACAATGGCACTTTTGTGAAAGCAACATGAAACGTCAAGTGAAACAAACTCCTATAACATTATTGCCTCCACTGGCATAATAAAGACTTTGAAACAGTTCCGGAAATTTCGAAATTACAACAAAAAAACTGAATGCTTACGTATTTGTCTCAGGTAAAAAGATAGACCACAGCCACGCCCATGTCAATGTTCTCTACATATGCTGTAAGCGGCCAACACACTGCGCAGCATGCTATCAAGTTGTGTGCGTTCAAGTGCCAAGAGTTTGGCATAAAGTAGTCCTCTCCTTGATTCAGCGACTCCTAAAACCGTAACTTCCGGGTTTGAGCCCTAAATACGATCTTCATTATCGGGGAGAATACCAAGACAACGTTCTAATCTATCTGAAGTTAGTTATCTGAAGTGTTAGTCACCGATAAATTCAAGACAAAAAACAAAACAAAACAAAACTCTGCAATAACAACAGTTATAACAAAGACACTGTTATGTTACTTTTTAAAAAAAAAACTTTTGCCTTTATCATAGTTGCTGCAAGGATTGTGACGGGAAAGGAACACCATAATCAAAGAATAGGTTACAGTTAATGCACGTATTGTCTTTGCAACCAGTGAAAATAAGTCTTACAATAATAGACCAGGAATTGAAATCAGTGTCTAGGAACTGAGAAACTAGGCTGCCCAGGTGATCGGGGCCATCAAATATCAGGTTTTTTTAATGAATAAATCATGAATAAAATCATTTCGGAACGCAAATAATCGTGCTGGTCTTATGGGCGAAATGTTAATAATGGTTGATAAATTAATTTGCGATTTTGAGAGACAGATTAGATGTCTGTTATACAGTGGACTCGGATAAACCGAAAAGCCTCTTTGTACAAAAGATTTTTGAAGTCACGGCGAGTTTCCCATGTATTATTAGAAAATTCATTCCTACTCCGAATACTAACACGAAGTAGCTCTTACAGTGGACTCGGATAAACCGAAACCGGCTAAATCGAAAAAATCTTTTTGTACGAAAGATTTTTGAAGTTACGGTGAATTTCCTATATATTATTAATTTGAAAGTTTACTCCCACTCCGAATACCAAAACGAAGTAGCTCTAATACCTTTTCAAGAAAATTGGCTTCTTTTTTTTTGTGTCCCCGTCACGACCAGATCCGCACTGTTTGCTGTGACTTCTCCAGACAAAGCGAACCCTATAAGAAGTATGACTGTTAGTGAGAGTGGTTTCCAGGGAAAATGGCAAGCCAAGCAGTATAGAGACACCCGTATGTTTCCTTTGGTAAAAGACAAAAGTGAGGCATGAGGAATCCTCGTTAGTGTTTCTGTCAGATAGGCTGATCTAGCCGAGGTTTAGACCGAAACTCTCATTGCGATGAGTGCTTCGATCTTTACCGAGGCTAGGATGAGTTCATTAAACAGAAATACTGATGATGATTGCCTTTTTCACATATAACATGTTTATAGAGGAAACACAATTTATTAGTATTGATTTACAGTCTGTCAGCTCTTCATAAGTTAAGACACTGGCAGTCAGCTGTCCTGCCCATGAATACCACAGTGCCCGGTGAATCTATCAATCTATACAGTGCGTGCATTTAGCTCCTTTATGCACCACTCTTGAATGTATGAAAATCGGACATTCTCAGTGACTGTATTACCATGGCAAGTAGTTGCAAACCATTGTCTATTCGTGCGCATTTTATAATAACGCCTTGAGTGTGGGGTAATCTCCCTTGAAAATCTGAATGTAGCGCGATTTAATGTTATTGATGCATCATAACTCTTCTTCTCTATGAGACGCTACAACCAGTAGTACACTACTGATACATAGTAACTCTTTTTCTCTATGAGACGCTACAACCAGTAGTACACTACTGATACATTGTAACTCTTCTTTTCTATGAGACGCTAACCAGTAGTACACTACTGATACACTGTAACTCTTCTTCTTTATGAGACGCTAATCAGTAGTACACTACTAATACAGTGTAATTATTCTCTATGAGACGCTACAACCAGTAGTGCACTACTGGATACATTATAACTCTTCTTTTCTATGAGATACTCCAACCAGTGGTACACTACTAATGAATCCTAATTCCTCTTCTTTATGAGACGCTAAAACCTATGTTTTTCCTCCAAACCCCTCGTGTGACTTTTCACCGGCGATAGATCCTGGGACCAGTAATTTAAATTCTCCGCTTTCTTTACACAGATAAAATTGTAAAAATATCCGTATTTTTTCACCCAAGTATATCACTGATCACTTACGGCCTATGAAGGGGACAGCTTTTCCATCTCCTCCAGTGCTGATGTCATCGCAATAGGCACTCCTTTTAATACTAATAGGAAATAAGGTTAATCCGAAGGGATTTGCCCGCTCCTTCCATATCGGTTTAATCAATTTTCATTGTTGTAGTGAAAATTTGCTCTTCAACGACTGTTTTCTCAGGAAATGTTTTTCATTGTTTGGGGAGACCCTCTGCCACTTGAAACGACTAATCTTGGGCCAGAATAAATTAAAGTTTCGGACCCGTACTTAAATGCCAAATCACTCATTTTGTATCAGCCAATTAATCCCCTAATTCATAAAATCCTTTTCTTGGGGGGGCCTGCCAGCCAGTGTCAAAGTTTTGAAATATGCAAAATGACCTGTGATAAAAAAAAAAAGAAAGGCATCCAATTTTAAATTTTCAGGTACAGTTTGAGCCCTCTAGATTAAAAAAAAATAAAGTGTGGTAGGCCTATGTATTAGCACGCGGTCAAAATCAGCCGAATGAAAAACTAGGGACCAAACAAGAATTCGAGGTGGCTATTCTTGAAAGAGATATGGTAAAAATTTTGGGCATTGACACTCTCTCCCCTGCCCCTTTTTTCTTCCCCTTAAAAGATCGGGCAAAAGAAGTACTCTAGCATCCATGAGAGAAATATCCCGAAATCACAGTGGTATTTGTAGAACAGCACAAAATGTTAGTAGGGCCGAAAAAAGAGAAAACAATAGGTGTCAATAACCTTAAACTTGTTCATAACTGTCTTCACCAAATGCCAGTAAATGCATAAAGTTTTTAAAATCTACCAGTAACATGATTTAGTAATATAGCGACTTAAGACACATTTTGACTGGCAGCATGACAATTAACTATTTTCACACTGGATTTACAGCCACTTACAAGAGCATTCATAATAATGAGAACTCACGGTAAAATCTATTGTGTTTCAATGTTTCAAGTAAACGGTATGATATATTAAACAGTTGTTTCTGAATTTCACAGAGAACACATAGCCCTGTTCAGTGACACAAATTATTACTTATATTAAGCATACTATTTTCATTTCCTCAACCGTCTCTTTCTACATACGTGGGATTTGTTATGTATTGTATTAAGCAAACCAAAAAGGTGGTAATGCTTGTCAAGAAATATATATTGGAAGAATAAGAAGATGAAAGTGATGGCAGCAAAAGAAATGATAACGAAAAGGACTCATCTAAATCGCTAGGTGAAGTAGTAGCAGCAGCAGCAGCAGCAGCAACAGCAGCAACAGGAGTACCAGCAGCGATGGTACTAGCAGCAACACCAGCAGCAGACAGCAGCAACGACAGGCAAAAAAGAAAAAAAAACAACAAAAAAATCAGTGATTACATCTATACACGAATCTCACCATCTGCTTACATAGCACAGGCACTGCCAACCAAAAACAACGTTTCATGCACCAGGTGTCGTCTTCGTTACACATTCAACTTACACAATAGATGTAGAATAGCTATATAGCTATATATTGTAGAACGTTATCTTCTGGCCATTCTCATTCTCTTACACCGCCATCATGTAGACCCACTAATCCCGAATCCTGATATGATCAATAACCTTCCCTTACGAGTGCTGGGCGTAATCGAGTGAAAACATCGATTACTATGATCAGTGGTGTGAATTTTCTTAGTGATCGGGTGTTTATAAAGTAACCAGTTACTTGCCCCGATTACTATAAATGTAGACGAAAAGGTGATTGACTACGATGATGGCATTTTGAATTAGACTACAAAACACTGAGATAATAATAATAATGATAACAACAACAACAATGATATTAATAAATATATTAGGCCTTATAACAAAACTGATAATAATAGATTGCGTTAGCATGGCGCCTATTTCCCTCGGCAAGCTCTATACTTGAGACATAACAATGACATTCTCTCAGATCGGCACAAATGTTCAACTGAAAACAGCACATTTAATACCGTACACAGAAGCTCTTACATTCGCAACCGCGAACACACACACACACACACACACACACACACACACACACACACACACACACACACACACACACACACACANACACACACACACACACACACACACACACACACATACAGACACAGACACACACACAGACACTGATACACACACACACACACACACACACACACACATACACACACACATATACAGACACACACACACACACAGACACAGATACACACAAACACACAGACACAGATACACACACAGACAACAATAACAATAACAATAACAATAACAATACGTTCATTTAGCTCGTAGCTCGGACAACTACCTGTTGTAAATGAGCAAAATAACAATATTTTAAACAAGCAATTCACATTCTGCCCTTCCTCTCTCTCTCTCTATCTCTACAGACAGACACACTCACACACGTGCTCTCGATGAGCAGGATATCAAGCCTGTCTCCCCTTTATAAATCACAAATGCCGACCACTTAAATTTGTCTCTCAGGACTGACTCTTTTTTGACACCCTTTTAACCTCTATGTCCTCTGTTGGAAGACGCGCTTATGAGAAAGCGTCGTTTCTTTCGTTACTTCATAATTCTAGATGGAGACTTTTGTATATTTCGGGAAGCAAATAAACAAGAAAAACGAAAAAAAAATATCACTTAATCTCACCCTGTTTGCCCTTTAGAAATCGCTATGAGTAATCGACCGCTGCTCAAGTACTATTGCCCCAGTATTTAATAATCGTGATTACAAAAAATAAAAAAAATATATCGAAGTATCGCCCAGCAGTGTGCCCTACTCCTTCTACTGAGT
>JAWQUT010000131.1:1033363-1043572 GCA_033807755.1 Ellobium chinense | reverse complement strand
GGGGGGGGGGGGCCCAGATTGAAAACAGACTTGAAAACTTATATCTGTGCCCTAGCCAAGAATTTCCCTTCTTGGCAAATCAGTTGAGAGTCTCCCCGTCACCAACAAAGTCGGCCAGGCATATTCCGTCCTTATCAAAGTCAGCTAATCGTCATCCCTTCCTTAACATATGAGTCAAACATCTCTCGTGCTCAGTAAAGACATCCAAGCATTTCCTGTCATTAGCAAAGTCAGCCAAGCATATCGTGTCGATGTCTCCAGCAATGTCAGCCAAGCATCGCCCATCCCCAGCAAAGTTAGCTAAGCATCGTCCATCCCCAAGAAAGTCAGCCAAACATCTTCTCCAATGTAGAACATCTTCTCCTCCTTAGCAAAATCAGCCAAGCATCTCTCGTACCCATATCCGCAGTAAAATCAGCCAGTCATCCTCGGACTCAAGCAAAGTCAGGAAAGCGTCACCAAAATCCAAGAAAACGAGTTAGGCGTACATTCCTTCCTCCCCCCCNACCTTCCCTTTCAATTCTCAAAAAAATAATGAACAGCAAAATCAGCCACATATTTCTCCCCATTTCACAATGTATGTGAAACGTCTCTCCCTCACTCTGCCCTGCTGCCCCTCCTACATCCAGCAGTCTCTAGTAATGTTTCCTTCGCGTGTTTCGCCAACACCATGCAGCAACAAGGGAGACCACCACTGACTGACAAGTGACAGGGCCCGGAAGATTGAACTGGAGATGTGCTAATCTACTGATCTGATCTAGTCCGGTCTCTAGATCATCAGGAGGGAGCTATGCGCGTGGAAGGGTGACGACGAAAGCGAAAGTAACTAACTGCGAGAGATTATCTCTACTAGCTAAGGGGCCGAAGTGAGCACCTCACCTTCTCGCCGGCATGGGACAGATCGACGGAGAGGCGAGGGCCGCGAGGCGCTGCTCTGCGAGTACAACCACACATACACTCACGCACGCACACCCCCGCGCGTCGAGCAGAACGATTGAAGTGTGAGCGCTTTATCGGCCAAGAGACGATCGCGTAAATGTTATGCTTACAAGTGGATACTGTTTTCTCTGACACTCAGAACTGTTTCCCCTTTGGATCTTTTGTTAATCCCTGATTGTGTTTTCGTTGTAGAATCGAGCAGGTTTATTTCATCACTAATGATTGGGGTGAGTGCAGGCATTACTTATATTTTTTAAAAGATGTTCCATGTAACACAAACTTTTTTTTTCACTTTGGAGAACTAATGATTTTGCTTGTCATAACTAATGACATGAGTGTGTGTATATATACATATCAGATATGTTGTCATCTGTTTTTACTTTGTAAGGTCAAAATGTTTTTTTCTGTTATCAGCAACGATCTTTATGAATGTATTTTCATGGTTGTCTATCTTTATACATTTGAATAGAATCATTTTTCTTGACTACTGATTTGAGTGGCTGGGGATCTATTATGCTTCTAGTTATCCGATTTTCTTTGCAAAAGTAAGCAAATTATTTCATCAGCGACGGTGTGGGCAAGCTTAGTTATCTTTTTTTTTTTTTTTTTTGCAACTGTATATTATTCTAGAATCGAAAGTATTTCACCATTAATGACCAAAACCCCTATTCTACATATGCTGTTAATGTACATCCTTACCCCTTGTACCAAAGCAGCTCTTAAAAGCACCAAACGTCTTGGAAATAGTGTTCCATTGTTGTACCCGACGTACCTGTTTGTCATAATATTTCCCATAGAATAATGAATTAATCCTTTCTACAAGGCAATGAGCTCGCAGTAGTTTAGTGACGCCAGTAGTTGGAAAACATGTTGCATCGCGAGTGTAGTTTTTATCCTTTTTCAACATTAATGACTTCAGTAATTTCAGAATAGAATACCAATGCAATGGGACTCACAAATTTCTAACCTTTTGTTCTTGAAAAACCTGCATAGATCTACTTTTCATACTCTTTATATTATTATTCAAAGTCTCTTGCTTTCTATATCAGTTATATTTTCGTCAGAGTCGAATCTGGCATGGTGATCACTTGCATATCGAGATCACCTGCACTGGTGACCGGGTTTCAGGGACTACCTATCATATTTCTTCTATATTTGACCTCTATGCGGCGACCACCTGTCACACCCGACCACCCGTTCTAGTGTCCCAAGTAGTGAAAACCATAATGAAATTCACTACATAATGAGACCGTTAGTTGGCTAATCTGTGAAACATCATATTGTGGGCTAACCAGTGGTTTTGTGGCCAATCTAGTTTTCGTATGAATAAAATATGAATGGTCTTTTTAAAATTGTTAAAAGAAAAAAAAAACAAACAAAAAAAACACAGCCCCAAGCTGGCAATTAAAAAAAAATATACAAGAAAAGAGAACCGTTACTTCTTTATTGTCAATATAAGAAGAAACCTTTCTCTTTTCATTTTTAAGTTTTTTTCCCTCTCAAATATAATTTTAGTCTATTTTTTTCTAAGGATCGCCCCTTTGAATCTAAGTTTATGAAGTCTTACCGTACTTTTGAATAATTTAATAAATTTTCGTTTATTGAGTGCGGAGCCAACCTAAGCTCCCCTCCTATGTAGGCCTGTGACCGACTAGAAGTGTCTTTTCACCAAAATGTGAGAAGGCTTGGACAGATGGGACCTCTAATATTTCAAGAAAGATCCTCTGTGGTAAAAAGGTTTAGTTTTCGTTAGTCATGGGAATGTCGGTGTAGAGTTTTCAAGTTTAATGAGTGTATTGGTTTTGTCCAGACTTTCCTGGATGGTATAATATTATTAACATTAACACGTAAATCAAAATTAAGGTACGTTTGTTGAAGATCCTTCCACGATCCCGGGGATGGAGACATGTGGTTGTTAACGAGATATAATTTCATTAAAGTTGCCAAGCTTAGACGATGGTCACTTTCACATAATATAGGAGTTTATGAACAGAATGGACTATTTCTATGAAATAAATGTAGGAAATCATCAACAATAACTTTAAACGATTTTGAGCTTAATCAGCAGTCTCTTTTATATGAACAGAAGGGGCACCATGCCAATACCTTAGTTTACGCAGTTGTAAACAAATACAATTTACTTTATTGAGCGTAAAGAGCCTTCTTATTTATATGAATAGGATTAGCCGTTCCTATGCTATGTATGTACTTTTCAATAACATCATTATCTTCACTGAGATCGAGCAACATTCTCTTGTATGTGAACAGAAGGGGTCATTTCGATCCAAAACGTCCCGCAGCTGTCAACAAAAATAATTTAGACCTTATTGACCGTAAATAATGCTCTTATGACATGAAAAGAAATCAGCCATTCCTAAGCTGTAGGCAGGTGTGAAGAATAAAATTTGCTTTATTGAACCCATAGAACATAATATGTTACAACATATTATATGTAGGAGGTGAGCCATTCCCGTAATGTAGGCAATCGTCAACCATAACATCAACTTTACTGCACTTAAACCTCATGTGAATATGATAGGTTATATATTATAGATTATAAGAATAGGGCATTTCCATATTGCAGGCAGTTGTCAACCATAACATTATATCTAGTTTACGAATTGGGTAGGTCGTTTCTCTACTACAAGAAGTAAAAGTTATCACGAATAACTTTAAACTTTAGTGGGCTCAAAGAATATTTTCTTGTATAATGTGCGAACAAAATAGTAAAGAATCACCAGTGAATAGACTTTGCCAGTCATTTAGCCTGGTTTGCTCCTCCTCTTTTCTATGTCACACTTACTTGTACATGTACTATGCGCGATTGTTTAATTGGCGTTGTTTATGATTCCCTAGAGCGCCTGTCCTAATGAGACACGTCCAACACTATATTATTATATAATTATGCTATTAGATGAAAAGTGTTACACAAAGCAATTTGTAACATGAAAATACATTCCAGCAAAGATTTCTACATTTGAGTAATTTCAAACTAAATTGTAAAATACACCAGCTTTATCAATAAAAGTCCCTCTGAGTTAACAGACAATCGCTATAAATCTACAAAGTTCTAGTAGGGGTATTGACAGCCACATTCTGGTATTTATTAGCTTTTTGTATTTCATTATACTTGGCAGGTTCCTCTGGCATTTCGGGACTTAAAATATACTGTCTCTGTCAAAGCGAAGGAGCTAAATTAAGTATTGAAAGTAATCAACACTTATGTGAATATGATAGGTTATATATTATAGATTATACATGTTTTTATTACACAGCACTAAGCCTTCTGTGGTGCATGTGTCTTTAATTTAAAAGGAGCATTGAAAGCCAGCTTGTCAACTTACTGGTGATAACTTTTACTTCTTCTAGTAGAGAAACGACCTACCCAATTCGTAAACTAGAGATAATGTTATGGTTGACAACTGCCTGCAATATGGAAATGCCCTATTCTTATAATCTATAATATATAACCTATCATATTCACATATATCGGCAAATTACTGTTCCTGTTCTCAGCAGGACATAGCACAGTGCTCTTCTTGACTGGTTGGTAGTTGCCAGCTAGTTTTATTGTTTATCACGCAATTCTAGGCTCTATCAGAGATATCAGCTGCTATTAAGAAACAAGCGTGTGGAAAAGGGACCTGAGGGACTGAACACAAGGGTTTGGTAGGAGTTAATCTGATCTGTCTGTCTTCTTGCCTATCCTTCTAAGTGTCTGACTTTCTGCTTGCTTTGCTTTCTGTGTTTCTGCCTGCTTGACTTTATGTCTGTCTGTCTGCTTGATTTTCTGTGTGTGACAGAAAGACATTTTTTGTCTAATCTCTGGCTGTTTACGTTCAAAGAAAATTGATCTTGTCTACCAAGTCCTGTCGCTGATCTTTACCAGCTGTCTGTGTCATTTACGCCCATAAAGCTTTCTTTCTTTCTTTCTGTCGTTCTTTCTTTCTATCTGCGGTATGTTACGCTCTCGCTAAGGTTGTCTCAATAACTTCTTGCCTTATCAAGGACAAGTATTTCGTTGCTTGACTTTCTGTCTGTCTGTCTGTCTGTCTGTCTGTCTGTCTGTCTGTCTGTCTGTATGTCTGTCAGTCTGTCTGTCTGTGAGTACGTGACTCCAACCAGAGAAAACCACCGCCCTAGGGACGACAACATCTGGAGGTCAACCACCTCTACAAGGAGATTTAAAAAAAACAACCAAAGGCCCCTTAACAGTTTTTGACATTTTGCTTAAATAAAGAAAACAAAAGACATTTTATCTTATCTCTGGCTGTTTACGTTCAAAGAAAATTGATCTGGTCTATCAAGTCCTGTCGCTGATCTTTACCAGCTGTCTGTGTCATTTACACGAACACAGCTTTCTTTCTTTCTTTCTTTCTTTCTTTCTTTCTTTCTTTCTTTCTTTCTTTCCAGGGGAAAAAAAAAACTAGTTCAGCTCTTCTCTCTAAATGCGGGGTCTTAACATAGATTTTTTTTCCCCTTTGAATCGAATCAGCTCCATTTCTCTTTCCTCCTTACCTCTTATTGGCGCAAGACGCAAAAAAATGTTCAAGTCTGGATGGGCATTGTGATGGACTGAAAATCTAATTAGGACAAGTGGAGGAGAGGAAAGAGGGAGGGAGACGATTTTCTTCAGTTCAGGCTGTGTTTTTGCGAAAGAGAAGAAGAAGAAGAAGAAGAAGAAGAAGAAGAAGAGGAAGAAGAAGGGGAAGAAGAAGAAGAAGAAGAAGAAGGGGAAGAAGAAGAGGAAGAAGAAGAAAAAGAAGAAGAAGAAGAAGAAGAAGAGGAAGGGGAAGAAGAAGAAGAAGAAGAAGAAGAAGAAGAAGGGGAAGAAGAAGAAGAGGAAGAAGAAGAAGAAGAAGAAGAAGAAGAAGAAGAAGAAGAAGTAGGAGAATCATAATAATAAGAAGAAATAGTGACGTTGAACATTGATGAAATATGAAACGTTTTTTTTCTGAAAGTGAATTAACAAACTTTAATAAAAAGTTCACATGTTCAGCTGTTCAATGTAGAAGGGTTATATGAGTAGTCCTATCTGTGAAATAGATATCTCATCTGTGAAATAGATACATGGCGAAATGGAGTAGAAGATATAGTCCGAACGCTAATGATCAGTGTCAGTAAAAATGGCACCGGCGTTTTGTTCTCTCCGGGGAGTTGAAGAAGGCACTGAGTAATCTGACCTACTGGAGTAATAACACTGTTAGTCTGGACGCGTCAGCGGGCATGACCTCAATTCAAGACCTATAAACCTCTTTATAATTAATTATTAGACGGGGCGAACTTTCGAGAAAAAAACCAACAAAAAAACCCGCCCGCACCACATCCAGAGGGGCCGTAAGCCGTTGAGAAATCTTTTGTTAGATTTTTATGAAAGTTTCAATCATTATATTATATACCAGACTGTTTGTTACTCTCGGGTTTATAAAGTTCATTTAGTTAGTTCATCTGTAGCAAGGATGAGCTTGATGCGGGTTGAGTACTGTTATGTTACGCTCTTGCTAAGGTTGGCTCAATAACTTCGTGCCTTATCAAGGACAAACATTCATCACAGAGGGAGACAGCAGTGTTCCTGCACGTTCTTCTGAGTTCAATAGCATTTCGTTTCTTCGATATAGAGTTAGATCTTACCAGGATTGGACAGAACTGCAATCAGATGAACCCAGTTCATAAATTTAAGTTCAGTTTACGTGAAAATGATCTGAACTTAAAGCTACTTTTGAAGAAATATATGGATCCTTGCAAACCAGAACCGAATGCCGGGTTCTGAAACCGAGGGGGACGGATGTGATCTGTAAACTACTCAATTTTTATAGAACTGAGCTAAACTTGATCTTAGGGCTTTTTGTTCTTTGTGAACTGAACTTGTTTCAGAACTGACTCTTGTGGTGAACTTGCCCAGTCCTTGTTCTCACGAAATTGAATTCCAGGAGAATCAGTCCATAAAGTTCTAGTTGTCAGGTGAGATTTTTGGTCTTGGTTAGTAAAAACTGATATAGAAAGTCAGGGACGGATTTGAGACAAGAGATTTTGGAACGAATAAAATATGAGTTTTTTGGGGGGCACAAAGTTCGAGGTCATGGAAAGGGCACAAAGTTGGAGGTCATGGGGAGGGCACGAAATTAGAGATGGCGGAACAGACACAAAATTCGAGCTCATAGGGAGGTCACGAACTATGAGGTCGCGTAGACGGTAGATAGTTCGAGGTCGTGAGCGGGGCACACAGTGTGAGGTCGAGGGAAAGGGCACAAAGTTCAAGGTCGTGAAGAAGGCACGAAGTTTGAGATCGTCAGGAAAACACAAAGTTAGAGGTCGTAGGCAGGGCACAGAGTTGAGGTCGTGGGGAAGGCACAAACGTCGATATCGAGGAGAGGATACAGAGGTCATGCAAAGGCCTCAAAGTTCGAGGTCGTGAAAAGGGAACAAAGTTCGAGGTCGTTGGTAGGGCGCAGAGTTCGAGGTCGTGGGAAAGGCACAAAGTTCGAGGTCGTGAAGAAGACACAAAGTTCGAGGTCGTGGGAAGGGCATAAAATTCGAGTTCATGGGGGAGGCCCTAAAAATCGAAATCGTGAAAAGGGCACAAAGTTGATAGTCGCAAGGAGGGCACAAAGCTCTCTGTTGTGAGGGGGGAAGGATGGGGGCGCACAATTCAAGATCGTCGGGAGGGCATACAATTCGTGGCAGTGAGAAAGACACAAAGTTGGTAGTCGTCACGAGGACACAAAAGTCGATGCCGTTAATAAAGCAGGTCTTTTGCGTTTGACAATATGATCTAATTGGAGTAATTCAGAGTACGGCCGGTCCTGCGCCAATAACAACAACAACAACAGTAACAATAATTTATTGCGTTCAACGTATGAGCAGGTTAACATAACAAATACATAATCAATAAGTTCACTTTGAGGAAGTTTCTATGAGTTGACACCACGCTTGGCAGTCACATTCAGTCTCAGGCGTTTCTATAAATGTAAAATGCTCAAACATGGCAATTTCATACAAAGAAAAGGTGCTGGTGCTAGTATCAGACTAGGCATACTAAAGAGAGAAACTTAAAAACCTCATCTGCTCAAGTCCATGTTTCTCCGATAATACTGTGCTGTCTGTACATGTACCACTCAACATAGCATCGAATTTCATACGCTGCCTAGCAATGATTATCTCCAGGTAGCTTTCGCATAATTTTTAAAAAATCTTGATAAATCTCAGAGTTTTCTTTTTCTTTTCCTTCGGTCTCCTTCTTCGTCTTCTTCGATTACCATTAGACTGACAAATCTGTCCCTTGGACAAACTCAGCTGTCCTCCTTAATGTCAGTCTCTCTGATGTGGTGGGAGTGAGCCATGTGACTAGGGTTGGGCAGAACTGGGGTCTTATAAAAGCAATCCAAGTTCAGTTCACCTAACTCGATAAGAGTTTAATAACTATTTTGGACGAATTGATCTGGATATTAAATGTAGCCAGGTTGGGTTCTTAATATGGACCTTTATTTTTTATCTAAATTTCTGTCAGTTCAGTTCACATCTGCTTCCAAAATCAGAACCGAATGTCAGTTTCAAAACCCAAGAGGAATTGATCTGGAAACTAACTCAGTTTCCATAGAACTGGGCTTTTTGAGTCTCCTTTTTTGTGTGTCTCTTTCTCTCTAATGAATTGAACTTGATCTGAACTGACGTTTTTAGTGAACTTGCCCACCCCTGCATTTTGGCATTTCTTCTGCCGTTATGTTGAGGGCACAGTGGAGGTATATATTAGGCCATCATATTGTCAATTGTCCAGAGAGATACTGGTTGGAGGTGCCAATCTTGATAGTAGTAAACAAAGAGTGTCTTAGCTTGTTGTGGCCTGTTCATAATCTGAGGATGTTTGCTTAGCTTCACCACTTCTTGATAGCTCGCCGCAACGGACCCACCATCGTTATTATGCTTCGGGCGATCTTTTCACCATTTGCCCCTGTTTTACCTCACTTGATATCCAAGACTTATCTATCTCATTCATTCAATCAATCATGACCAAGTTACTAGATACCCTCCCCGAAAAAAAAAAAAATTACTTCAGAAGCTTATTTTCAACCGAGCCTCACCGCATTTGTAAATGCGCATTAGGCCGTAATATTGGGATTCCATTTTTCACTTTGGTTGCGCAGTGTAGGTGACTTGCCGATGTATTTTTGCAGATAGCGTAAACTATCAATGAAAGATGAATTAATAAACAGTAGCTTGACAGAAATATTCATGTTTATAGGCTTGGGCATATTCAGCCATACAATATCTTCGAGTATGTGGATCCATTATAAACATTTATGGATAATAAGAACTATTAGTATTATTAACTGCCCAGATTTTACGTATGTTTACTATGACATAGACCTCTGTTATCCTAATGAGATACGATATTACCCGTTTGACTGAAGGCAAAGTGACAAATTGCCAATAGTCATATTGGTAACTGTAGTCAACAAAGTGACATCGATGATGAATCGATATCTAGAGAGCTAATATGTTTTCTTTAATGACAGGTCGTTCGTATTGTTCACTGGCAGTATCGAAGTTACATCGGTCGGTCGTTAGGACGCCTAGTCAAATAAAGTGAAGAAGGGGTAGAGAATACATTGCTGGGAAAAAAAAAAGGTTTCAATGAACGAATATACATACTCACCGGAAGTGAGACATCCAAGGGAAATATTATTTTTCAAAATCACTTATGCTCCAACCTCTCAAAGGATTACAGTCCATGTACATTTACCAGAAGTTACAGACACATAAAAGCATTAATCATTTTCAAAAGATAACTCTTCAATGCATCGGTGCCTTGTATCTGATTTACTTCTTTTACAAACAAATATATTACTGAAATAGTGTCTCCTCCCTCCGCACTTTCCGGTCCTTCCATAAAAATAATACATCCCGTGCTAATTTGTAGAGCTAGACCAGCACATCTCGCGTTCTCTTACCGTTCCAGTCTGGCCACACTTCTTTCTAACAAGGAGTGTCTCATATCAACGAGTTTCTTCACTTTTCCTTGATTATCTAATAATGCTGCTGCTGCCGCTGATGATGATGATGATGATAATAATAATAATAATAGTAATACTGCGATTTGTAGATCTCGCATCCAGGCTATCCTTGTGTTCACAAACTGATTTATGTAGGAGCACACGTCTCTCTCTCTGTCTCTCTAAATGTCTGTCTGTCTGTCTGTCTGTCTGTCTGTCTGTTAGTCTGCCTGTCTGTCTGTCTGTCTATCTATAATTAATATATATATATATATATATA
>JAWQUT010000131.1:943937-973937 GCA_033807755.1 Ellobium chinense | reverse complement strand
GAGGACTGATGTGTATAGTTACCTTTTGTGTATTTTTCTACGAATTTAAGTGAAAACCGCATGTTTTTACGTTACGTAGTTCTCAAGAAATCTGTGACACAAATTTGGCTGAAGCGTTTTATTAATAATTATAGATAATGTATTAAAAATCTCTATTCTACTTTCTTTTTCGGTATTTTTAAGGGTGCTAGGATGGGGGTGGGGGTCGGGAGTAAAAGGAGAGGGGGGAACTGTGCCCCTTTGGAGTCAGTGATGCAACAAAACTTAGATGATGCAGAAATACTTTCGGCAGGGACAGTCCTGCCTAAGCTCTGAAAAAAAATCCACGAACATTTGTTTCTTATTAGCGAACAGCTTTCCGCGAGTGCTACGAAAATTAAATAAAATCTTAATTCAGTTAAATAGGAATACGTTGATTTTCGATACATGGCCAGCTGCATCTACCACTTTAAGAGGTTCAAAATCTCACTTAATTCGATGAACACGGCTTTTCCCTTTAACCTGACATTATAAAATGCAACAGGTGTAGAAACCTTAACTGTTCACCTCAGTGCACCCGTTTAAGCTGCCACCTGCTATTGCGTGTGGACGGATCATCCAGTTTATGTTATAGCTCCTTTGATCACCTCATGCTGAGCTTAATAAATTTTAATTGCTCGCTAACTCCTGCGCTGCACGAGGGCTGAAGATTGGGAGGAGGGATGAAAGCAAAATGCTGAGGTGGGCGAGTGTTCTCTCGTGGGCCGCTCGTCTGACAGTATGCTTAATCCATACGCTAACGTACTGTCGAAACTGCAGTGAGCACCATCAATGTTTTGGGAGTTTCCCGTGGTCACCCCAGTGCGTTCATTAACTCAAGAATCATGCACACGGTCACTGGATCAGACTCCCCTACAGAACATAAGAGATAGACAAAAGTTTGTAATTCGCATATTCACATACCCGACTGAGTAGAACCCGCAGGTCTCGTTAAACACGAATTCTTAACCGAATTCCGAATTCATATCCCCCCGGGGGACCACCAATTTAAGAAAATGTGATCCAAAGTGCGTTCGAACATGATCTTGACTTGTAAAGTAGGAAATTCGAACCGCGAGCATTGGATTCATCGAATCCGAAACTTGGCGTTTGGATTCGGCGAATACGAATTCTTCTGTTCGATTATGCCCTCCCTCACGGCCACCAGGAACGTCAGAAATAAGAAATTAGTTTCAAGTTATGGATGTAATGGTGATGAGAAGCAGACCATAGAGGAAGGGAATTACAGAGCAAGCTGATTTCGATTAGAACCACTTCTTTAGCAGTGTACCTCCTTTACGTCCGCGTGGTTCTGTTTACACTCCACGGAGTTGTTTTTTTTTTGTTTTTGTTGGTTTTGTTTTTGTTCTGAGGACTTGGGGAGTCTTTGATGGTTCCAGTAATCAGTTGTTGAACCCACTGTTTATGCTGGCCTGTGAATATTTCCATTAGTTAAAGGATAAGAAATAAATGTCTCGTGTTTTTCTGTTATCTAGTGTCAAGATTGAAGGGGCAAAATGACCTGCTAAAGATTTGGTGATCCTCATGTGGTTTTTGTTCTTGTTGTATTATTGCGCATTATAGTCCCTAGCCCCATATCAGGCTTTCATTTTAGTTGTTGTTGTTGTTTTTGTTTGGTTGTTGTTCCTGCTGCTGCTGTTGTTGTTGTTGTTGTTGTTGTTGTTGTTGTTATTGATTATGATGCTGACGTTCTTTCTTGAGACAAATAAGTTTAGATAGGAAGTAGAATGACAACACATTTGTGTAACAAAATTCAAAATACTAAACGTATGCCCATCGGTCGGTCGGTCATTTGATCGTATGTCGATTACTGACTGACTGACTGACTGACTGACTGACTGACTGACTGACTGACTCACTCACTCACTCACTTACTCACTCGCTCGCTCGCTCGCTCACTGACTGACTGACTGACTGACTGACTGACTGACTGACTGACTCACTCACTCACTCACTCACTCACTCACTCACTCACTCACTCACTCTGCCTGTCCCTGCCTCTCGGCCTGTCTGTGCGCCTGTTTACTGTATCAGTGTCAATAACAATAACAATAAGTTTATTAAGATCAGTCAGCCTGTCTGTGTCGCCACCAGCCTCTTTCTCTCTCTCTCTCTCGCTCTCTTTTTCTGTCTTTCTGCCTGTTCGCCTGTCTGCAATCTCTCTGCCTGGCTGTCTGTCTTCCATTAGTTTGAGTGTGACTTTAGCACTCTACATAATCGACCTTGTCAATCGTTTGATTTTCTTGTCTCCTTTTTACTTTTTTTTTCTGTCTGCCGAATTCCCCGACCCTTGTGTGCCTCTCTTCTTTCTAATCACCACAAAAAAAAATAAATCGGCGGCAGCTTTTGTTTTCACCTAGTCTGGTACCTGTCAGTCGGTATTTTTACCTGCACGCCTCCTGGATTTTGTGTCGCTAGACTATTTTTCTCCAGCCGTGAAATTCCTCAGAGAAAGTGGAATTTTGGTAATGACAAGACATTTGTAGTGTACATCTATCCCAGAGAAGGAAGCACCATCCATTACTGAGGAGACAAAACAAAGAATTAGCCTAATGACTTGGACTAAAAAGCAACGAAACTGTTAGTTTTTTTTTTCTCCCATCTTGTTTCATGAGACCCTGAACTTGTCTTAGGAATTAGTGAAAGATAATCAAAAGCGAAAGGGGAACCAGCACTGAGAGATTTTGAGGCGTTCTTCAGAAAGGTAAATAAATTTCGTGCTCTGTCGAGTGTGGAACAGAGCTATTAATTAGACAGCTGATCGTTTAGTCGACACAAAGTGGCGTAATTTTGAATTTTTTGGCAAGTCTCCCTACTTATACGTGGAGGTATGTTCCCTTCTGACAGAATGGGTCACAGTCGAATTGAACATGTAATATACGAGGTGCGCAGCTTTTTATATTAGTCCCGTCACATATAGTGTGTCTGTCATATTGTCTGTCATATTTCATCGCCTGGTCACCGGTTTCATCGTGTATGAAGGATGTGCGTCGCAGTAGCGGAGTGGGCACCATTGCCAGGGGGCCTTGCTGTTCATGCAATATTAGCCTATGATGAAATTGCGTGGGACTTTAGCGTCACGCGAAATTGCAATGTATCAATGGTGCCTTGGTGGTATCTCGCGTTTTTTTGTTTTTTGTTTTTTCACAGCGGATGTTTTGCTTGTGGATTTCTTTATCATGAATGAATGATCAGAGTGGGAGTGAGGTAGTGAGGGTGAAGGGTTGTAAGTGTAGGTGAGAGAAAGGGCAAGGATAAATACAACATCTTGTTTGGCCCCTTTACTCCGTCAGTTTCAGACATTATAAATAAGATTTGAGAGCTTGCGCAATAACGATGGGATCTCTTGTCATTGTAAGAAATACATTAGTGCATTGGTGCCGAATGTATCCTTGGTAGCGTTTAACATGCAGAATTAATACAGTACTTCTCAATCGTCTAGTTTTTAGGCAAAATCAAATGGTAAAAATGTTTACATTCTACCTTCTAAAATTCTTTTAGCTTTCTCCTGAAAAGAAGTAGTTTCACACAGCACCCTGAACAGTGTTTTGTTAAAATTTATCAGACCTAGTCGTTCATGATTTGTGATCTCCATATTCAGATAAATGCAATGTTTTCCAGCCGCAGCAATCAGCTAGAATGATCCCTTTGAGAATCCATATTGGTCATCGATGAGGAATGAGGTATGCAAGAAGAAGAGAAAGAAAACAGGAGGGAAAGTAGACCCCTCCCCTCCCACCTCCCCCCTCTCACCACCACTCAAACACAGTTTACTTTTTACTCAAGTCAACATTAATTTCTCTGAACGTTCGATCCCGTTTTTAATTCTATAAAATTATTATCATGTAGGGAAGCTCATCCTTCATCAGTGTATTCATTAATTTTTGCACTCATGCGCAACACTCATTACCTTCCGAAACCTGATCAAACAAGCTCGTCAACCCAGCATAAAACGTAATGAGATACGATTTTTGCCTGGGTCAGACAACTTAATTGACCCAGCTAAATTAGGCCAGCTGAGGTCTCCACGTGGCTAAACTAGGCCAGCTGAAGTCTCAACGTGGCTAAACTAGGCCGGCTGAGGTCTCTACGTAGCTAAACTAGGCCAGCTGAGGTCTCCACTTTGCTAAAATAGATCAGTCTTGATCATCCTTAAGTTACTTCACAGTTCTGTTTTTCAATCATATCACTTGTTACCAGTAACAACGAGCATTACGTTATGCAAATTTCATATTCGTCTAAGTCACTTTTTGATGAGTTGAGTTGTACTATGAGCTTCCACTTCCCTTTTTTTTTCGTAAAAACAAATGTAGAGTGTTGACTCATTATTAAATCCTAACTTTACAAGAGGTAAACTGCATTTGCCTCATTGATTTGCTGCGCTGAAGTTCTTAAAACCTCAAAAACTGGCTTCGGCAAATGTGGAATGAGTTTGACGACTGTTATTTTGCTCAGCCATTCACGCCTTTGTGCCACTCTCAGGTCATAACAAATTTAGCCTGGCTGGCTGATTCAGAAAGATAAATTTCAAGTCATGGCAACCATTCTTTGTAATAAGTGGTCTAGATTTAAAATTGGGATGGCAATACCGTTTCGTGGTTACTAATAAAGTTTTCTTGACGAAATCCTGCACCATCAATTCAATTCAATGCAATTCAATTCAGTTCAGTTCAGTTCAATTCAGTTTATTCAAACGAACCCAGGTTAACAGTACTATAAGGGAGGTCAAACATTGATGACGCATGGCAGTACAAAGACAGAACAATATAACTGCATATATACTCAAAGACAAAACAACGTAGCTGCATATGAATTCAACAAAGGAAATGAAAATCAAGACAATTATTTGCAAACTTGGATCACATTCACCTGCCTCTCACTGTATTATATAAGTTATAGATAATGCCATAAGCAGACATCGCACGTCCAGGGATATAGATCTAGTGACATATCGTACTAACTGGTGTCGGACACATTTCTGTTGTTGTTATTGTATTTGCATTATTCAAATATTACGTACATTTATAACTGTAGGTATTGATTTTCAATTTTCTGTTAGCGAGTGGGCATATGCTACAACAGTGAAAGCCATGCTGAAATATTTTCCTCTAAATCATTTTATTGTGTGACACTAAGCTGTGCCAGAGGGGTTAGAAAGAACTGGGACAGAGAAAATATTATATCAAACAGGCAAGGTAGCAAGCTATAAAGAAAGTATCCTGAACTTGTTTTACAAACAAAATCAGTAGGGAGAAAATATGAACCAGTAAATGGAAGAAAAACTGTTAGGAATGAATGGTGACTTGTATATGTGGGTGTTCGTATTAAATGTAAACCATTGTGAACAGCACTATGTAAAATGTAAATGAATACTGTAAAGCTGTGAAATAATGTAAAATGAAATAGTCATAATGATCAGAATCTTTTCATGTGCTGTCCCGTCGTTCGCTTATGTATCGTTACGGTGGTCTGGGTTTTTATATAGTACCTTACTAAATTTGTTATGGCCGGTGTACTCTCTGATCACAGCTTGAAAAATACAGAACCATTCATTGATTCTGTTACACTGTTTCCTATGTGGTAATAAATTCACACATAAATCTACCGTAGCCATTCCCTCGTTATGATTGAATTACATAGTCAGTTGTTATTCCACTACAGGTATAAATGTCACCTGTTGGCGCCTACTGCCGATTGTAAGGTCTGATATGCAACAATACACGTATCGTACTGTGAGCTCAGATCAATACCAATATCATCTCTCATTACTGTGTTTTGAAATTGACCTAAGTCATTTTTGTCAGCCTTTTGAGAGAACGCAAGAAAAACATTTTATAGCAAAGCAAAAACCACTTAACACGTATCTTTGCAACTTTTACTGTTCTCAGTTCGACAGGAAATTAAAGGCGCATTTTAATTTTTTTCTTTTATGTTTTTTTACAAATCGACATTGGCTTTGATCTCATAAATAACATGGTGCCCTTATTCAAAGAGGCCAAAGTTTAACTCTCGGAAGCACAGCCACGCATGTTAGGGATGTTATTGTCTTTGTAAACTGCTGAAACTTGAAGTGATGAAATGTCGTGTATAACATTCCATCTTATGTCAATGTGAATCCAATTATCGACAATGATGCCGACGAGGATGATACAAGAAAAACAATGAGATGATGACAAACACAAGTGATAGTGCAGCCATGGCTAGTGTTTGATTTCTGCATGAAATACTCAGATTTAGCACGCCACGTATTTGCTCTCATTGTGCTCATTCTTCGTTGATGAATGCATCAGTGTGCGTATCTGTATCTTCACAAAACCATCTGCTCTCTCCTTTTCTTCCCCCACTCTCTCTGTTACACAAACAACACTGTCATGTTTCTCTTGTTAAGTAGGCAATGGTTTATAGCTGATGGGCGAGCTCTTCCTCAAGATTACTTTCACATTGTGTTCTTTCACGTTTTGTCTTTCATAACCCTTTAGAACATCCGTCCTATAATAGCAAGGGGAAAAAACAAAACTCTGACTGTCTGTAATGTATGAATGAGGTGGTGCTCATGTGCTAAGCCTTACTGACTAGTCGACCACGTCTTTGAATAAAAGCACATGTTGTAGGCCCGTGCTTTCCGTAGGCATCGCTCATTTCGCTTTCCGTTAGCCTGATGCCAATATTGATGGAGGAAAGAGAAACAAAAATAACGTTCCCAACTTTTGTATGCATTAGCAAGATCGGCATTAGCTTAAAGTAAAGCTAAACGAGTGTCTTCAATTCTTCTATCTTATTCTGCGTGTTCTTTACCGTTAGCTGTACAAATGAAGTCTCTGAAAGCTCACACAGTCACGTCCTTCATCATTTTAAACTGTCAAAACCATAAAAAGATTCGTGTATCACTCATTACCGGTCTGCCACTCACCCCTCATCATTCTATCCAGCCCCAGTTTGCTCACGGGGGCGAGCCAGTTGTTTACTCTGCGCATGTCATACTCATATGCACCATGTTAAGTGCACGTTCTTTCGTTAACTGTGCAAACAAGCACGCGCAGGCTAAAAACATGTAGCGTAACTCTAAAAATTCTTCTTATCGCAGAGGTTAATCGCATACACTACGGTTTTCGATCGCATCAGGATTGGGGGTCAGATTCACTCACTGCGCGTGCCACCAAGTTGCCCTGACCCTCCCACCTCATGACCATCATCACTCCCTGAAATGTTGATGAACGTTGAAGCATGAACGTGATTGCTGAGAAGGAGATAGATCAGAATAATAAACCCTGTCATATTATAGTCGAATCCGCTTAAGGGAAACATTTTTTTTCCACTGTAGATTACAGTCATCACTGTGGTGTGCACAGCCCTTATCTATTTCAGTACATATGACTTGAATTTTTTTAAAAATCAAAATTTTAAGTTGTGTGGGTTTTTTCTTCTTGTGGGTAGTGCAGTAAGCTTGTTACCTCACCACCAGATTTCACGCAGTATCTAACACACATTACTGAAGCCAAAGACACATTTTGGCACCATTTCCTTTGCATTTCCGATAACTGTGTACGTTTCAACCACTGCGGTTACCCCCCTCCCTCCTCGAGCCCTCCATGGCATCTCTGTACCGGAGAATATGACAGCTCAGCATCAGAGCTTGGTCCCGGTTATAGCTTGTCACCGGAGCAAATATTGCAAATTTCCAATCTCCAAAGGATTCAATAAACAATGGAGTCAAGCGGTGAAGGTCAGAAGAGGGCAGGTCACGAAGTTTATGGAGAATATGGCAGCTCGTCGTCCTTGAGCTTAAATAAATATTCTCGTCAGTTTGACAGCTTTTGCTAGTGGTAGGTTAGGAAACTGGAATACAATGGATACCGGCGCACTACGGGATCCCAGGAAATGAGAGAGCAGAAAGGTAACAAAAGTCCTCAACCAGTAACCTCCATGAGCAGTGGCGAAGCGAAATGTAACTCTAAAGCCAGATTCAAGAAATATTGGAAGGACCCTACGGAAAACTAAAACTTCTCACAAGATCCACTTTACCAGTTGTCCAGGTGAAGTCAGCGAGTCATCTCCCACCTCACAACTGGGCACTGTGGACTAAAGACCCTCCTGAACCTCAGTGGACTCAAGACTAGTCTTCTTTCAATGGGCGGCACTGCAGATCAAACACCTAAACACATTCTCCAGGAATGTCCTAGCCTCACAATCTTGAGAGAGCGAACCTGGTCATCAGAAACAAGAGTCGAGTGAAAACTCTGGGGAATCTGGTCGATCTTCAGAGGACAGTGGCCTCCAAGGACGAGGCTGGACCGATGACATACCATCGTGAAAAACAGACGAAGACGAGGAGGACGATAAGGAAGAAGAAAAAAAAGAAGAATAGGAGTAGGAGAAGAGAAGAAGAGGAAGAAAAGAAGAAGAAGAAGAAAAAAAAAGAAATAGTAGTAGTAGTAGTCGTAGAAGAAGAAGAAGAAGAAGAAGAAGAAGAAGACGACGACGAAGGAAAAGCCCCCAAAAAGATATTTGCCTCACGGAAATACTTCTATGTTAAGGTAAATGTGCCCGTAAGTTTAAATGGCCAGTCATAAATAATGCATCTAAAACAGTATTGACCAAATGAGCTCAGCCTTTCAGATCAGAAAGAAGAGGGGCGAGGAGTTGGGGGCAGTTTGTATTATAGCCATGTTGTGAGGGTCATAGTCTGAAACGTAGTTGTATACTTCATTATGATAATACATAAGTGTATTGATGCATAAGTGATGCACTCTACTGCGACCAACCCTGTTTAACCATTGACAGGTATATCCTAACCCGCGAGCCAGCGATTGGCAACACCCACCTGTTCTAAACTGGAAGTCAGATCTGTATGTCCTGCAGCTTAGAAATAGGGAAACAAAAGTGATGATATCACCCTGCCCTCCATTCTTGTAATCAAAAGAATAGAAGAGTGAGCAAGAAGACTCTTGTAGAAATATCCTTGATATCGTCACTCTATTTCATTAATTAGGGGCTCCCAACCTGACGCGTACGTAACCTTAGGAAAACAATCAGTACACCATGCAAATTCAAAAGATGCACAAAGAGAGTACTAGCCTATAATATCAACTAAAAAGAGAAACTAACCGACTTTACACTATGTCGTGATACTTAGACCAGTGAATGCTTTTAAGACAGGGATAAACAGGATAGCCTGATGGCGTCAATGAGTCTGCGTATCTAAAGCCAGGTTGGGAAGGTTTGGAACTTCTGGAGCATCTCAAAAAGTTTTATCGTTCGATCTGTGCTGTGTTGTGACGCATGTCAACGCATGTCTGAAACTTTAAACTGAAATACATGTATCATATAGCCTCGCATTTCAGGTAGAAAAAAAAATGTTCAAACCAACACTTAGTTGGCCCCCACATTTCAGGTGGAACAGATTTTCAAACCTGCATATCCACGGCACCAGAATGATTAAGTCTACACATGCTAGAAATCAGACCGGATAGTGTTCGATTGATATATGATGTTTCACAGCTGTATGACATGTTTAGATACAAATGGTGTTTCAGTCTGTACAGGTCATGAGGAAGAAAGGAAATAGGGGTGCTCCCCTTGTGGAACGTGTCCAAATTTTTTGTTGTTATTGAAACAAACACTTCCCGGGATTGCCCTTCCATAAGACATTGCAGAGATAAATATTTGCTTAGAATAAAAAAAAAATGTTTTTCTCTTGCCATGTGAACGGATTGTGCGATCATGGTGAGCGGGTTACCTATGCAATGTTACAATAAGGTTGTTCTCCAGGTAGTTGTCAAACCGAAACTGTTACATCTTCAAGTTCTGTTGTGATCAAGCTGGCTTGATCCTGTACAATGCAGTATGATTATTTACTAAGTTGTTGTTGAACAACATACGGAAATCAAATATAAACCGTTGAATTAACCTAGAATGACATCAGGGTTGCAAAGATAATATTGGTGACATACAGAACCCAATGAAAACGCAGGAACTGAAAATGATGAAGGCTGTCAATCATCAAAGGGCCCGCTGAGCCCTAGATCAGTATAATATCGTCGGTCTTCGCATAGGACCGGCCAGGCTGATTATACATCATATACAAATATGGCCGGTCCTATGCGAAAATTGACAGAAAAAGATGCAAGAATCCATTGAAAATGATCTTGCATATCGTCGGTTCTCTCACAGGACCAACTTTATTTATATATGATGTTTATATATGATGTATAATCAGCCTGGCCGGTCCTATGCGAAGACCGACAGAAGAAGATGCAAGAATCCAATGAAAATGATCTTGCATATCGTCGGTCATCGCATTGGACCGGCCAGGCTGATTATACATCATAAACATGGCCGGTCCTATGCGAAGACCGACGATATGCAAGATCATTTTCACTGGGCTCTTGCATCTTCTTCTGTTGTGATTAGGCTGGCTTAATCCTATATAATACATAAGGTTATTTTTCAGGTTGTTGTTAAACAACATATGAAAAGCAAATATAGATTGTTTAACTGACATGGAATGAAATGAAAACTGCACGAACAATACTGGAGCAAGTAACAATGATCACCACAGGAACTAAAAGTACCAGTGATGATGAAGGCTGCCAGTCAGAGTACTCTAAGCCCGTCATCAAGAGAGTGAGGATTACCTCACTGGACTTCATACATATATATATGTGTGTGTGTGTGTGTGTGTGGTGTGTGTGTGTGTGTGTGTGTGTGTGTGTGTGTGTGTGTGTGTGTGTGTGTGTGTGTGTGTGTGTGTGTGTGTGTGTGTGTGTGTAACGATGCTGGTTTGATTCAGGAAGTCAACTGTATTTTAAAGATAGACCACCAAAGTCTTATAGCTTCGCGCATGTCGAAGGGGATCTCTGCTAGCCAGGCCTTTTCTTTAAAATACTGTCCGAATATAGGCACTCGTGTACGATATAGCAGAGAGTCTGCTCCTTTCATCCTATAACACTCACAAATTGGAGCCTCTCATCATGTGAGTTTTTATTCCCTTCTCCAATTCTCACTCACCATACGCCTTATTATACAGCCGTGTCATTTTTCTTGTAATATTCTTCCCTATCGTACAGCTTCAATTTCCTCCTTTGTTTTTTTTAATATATTTTTTTCGCCGAGTACGGTCATAAAGAACAACTTCATTACTTTCCACAGCTCGTAGATGTGGGCGTAAAATATTCTATTAACGACTTGTAGTTCGTCAGTGTCATCTATACTGCCGTAAACATCTCAGTTTGCCTTTATCCTTACAAAAAGAAAACAAAAAAAAGAAATCCAATGCCATCTCATATGGGTTCGGAATATTGCCTAAGATCTGAGCTTAATAATCGTTGAGTTATGTTCGGCTGGTACGCCATAATGACAAAGAAGTGAAGAGGTAAGAAACTCGCTCACTCGGGGAATGAGGCAACAAAAGACCTTCGCTGAAATTGAATATGATTCTGCCCAGTTATGACACAACAAACTTAAAAAAAAAATTTGTGATGGATTTATTAAAAAAAATGGTCAGCGTTTCGTGAATGAATTACGTTATCAAGACTGGCAACTGAAATAAGAGACAAACAAAGAAAAGTAAGTTGATAGGCCAGAAATAGAGGTTCAAAGTTCAAAAGTTCAAATCTTTATTAGGCATACGCCAAACAGTTTGCTTCACACTTATACAGTGATAATAATTACAGAATAACCTTTCCAACAAAACACAATAAGTACATTAGCCGAGAGAAAAGAAAAAAAAAACCCCCTCCAAATAGAGATAGAAGTAGAGCACATTATGGGAGACGTAGTGGAAGGGTGTGAGAGGGCATCAGAAGATCTTCAGAGGAAGATACCCCCGTCTAACAAATGTCTCGGCCATTTGACTTCCTGACACCGTAAAGGAGCTGGGCCACACTTAGGTCGTAACTCCCTTGATTTTTGTTTTCCGCCCCAGGATTTGAACCCGTAACTTCCAGTGTAGACAGTCGTACGCCGTAATGATACAGAAATAAATACAATGTTCAGGGCAGAAGAATGGAGACAAAGTAAGGCTCAGGAGAACGGGTTTGAAAAGTTCACTGCGCTACGGACATCGGAAAGGATAAGATAATAATACAAAATCATCTTCTTTTCTTTCATCTCCTTTTCAGTGCTATGGCGTGCGTTTTAAATTGTTATGTTATGTGGTCTGTCGTGTATGACGCAATACCTTGTATTCTACTCAGGTTTTTTTCATAATTTTTGCAAAGGAAATATGACAGGAGCATATTTATTTATTTACTCTGAGTGATGGATTAAATAGCACCCTGATGCCCTGATCGTCATGATTTTTGTTGATCACATTACGGATTTAGAACAAAGGCAAAAAAATGAAGGTAAATGAATAAAGAGTAAGGCAAAACAATACTAAACAAAACAAAAAAAGCAAGGTAAGAGAAAACCAGATCCATGGGAAGAGAAAAACCAACTGTTAAAATCCAAGCTATGAATAATATATTGTCTTGCTGTTTATTATCCTTGCCGGGAATGTAATTTGCATGAGATGAACGTCAATTTTGTGCTAGCATCGGTTAGCTTCAGGCTAATTATGGTTTAAGTGTCAGCAGTATGGATATTTGGATGCGTGCGTGAGCTGGGCACGAGGGAGAGAAACTTAAAATTGTTGAGATGGAGAGAGGAATTGAGATAGGATGAATTGGAATAGGTGAACATGAAGAGACGGGGGGAGGGGGGAGACGCTAAGGTGGCTGTTGATGTGACACAGTCAAATTTTTGCAGAAAGTTAAGGTATGGAAATTGATTCGAAGTTTAGGGAGAGAGAGAGAGAGAGAGGGATAAGGTATGTTTTTAGGTGGGGAGGGACGTCAGGTAGCGGAAGAGATACATTACATATCAAAACACGTCAATCACTCAAAGGAGAAGAAGATAATTCCGGAGTGTGTTGAGGTGACACAAAAATCACCTGAGCAGAATGAGAGGGGAGAGAAAGGGGGGGGGGGNGGGGGGGGGGGGGACAAGAATTAACCTGTGGAAGGAGACATGAAAGACGGGAACATGGTAAGAACGCCAGAGGTAGAAACAAGAGGAAAAGGGATCTTTGAAACTTTTTGTACCGATGCCTAATGGACATAGACAAATTTTACTGTCATATCTTTTGGCTCTTACAGAACTAAATACTGAACAATCCTATCACTCTTAGTGCGAAGTGCGTTGGAGCCAGCCTTCCACTGGCTGAGTAACCACAATTAACAAATGATACCTGCTGCACGTACTGTCTGACCAGCTGACCAGCTGCCACTGAGGTGCAAAATTCTATCGTTGCGTCCAACAATCTGCAAGCAGATGCCTATATATTCATGTGCCGCATTCACACGTAGCAAGGAGACGGTAGAATATATTCTATCACAGTATCACAAGGGTTAAGTCTCAACACTGGGAATAAATAACACAAGACATCAGTCAGCACAAACTTAACTGAGACAATGAATTGGTAAACTAGTCAACCGAAAGAGAAAATAAGCACTTATATGGACAGTGTTCGCAATACCCGAACGGTGAAAATATATGTTGTAAATAGATCGGTGAGTTTGTTTGTATCATCGAAGCCATTCGGCTGAAACAAAGTAATCGGAGCTTTATGGTGTATTTCTTTAAAAGCTATACGATTTCAATTTCAGTTTCTTTATTTAAGCTGAAGCCGACATAACAATAATGTATGTAACAATTCAGAGGGAATGGAAAAATGAAGAAGGTAAAAAAAAAAACAACAAAAACCAAAGAAAAACGGAACACTATGTGCATAACTGACAAGATTACAAACCGGCATCTCTCTCTCTCTCTCTCTCTCTCTCTCTCTCTCTCTCTCTCTCTCTCTCTCTCACACACACACACACACACACACACACACACACACACACACACACAGAGTCTTTCTCTCTCCCTTTCTGCCTCGCTTTTTCACACTTTCTGACCTTCACACTTTCTTTCTCTCTCACACTCACTCACTCTCCCATTCTGATATTAACAGTTTGAGCTGCAATTTCTACAAATTCCTATTAGATAAGACATATTTTTACATATCCATCGCTGAAGCCGACTTAACAATAATATAATATACAACAATTCAGAGAGAATTGTGAAATGAAGAAGGAAAAAATAAAACAAGGAGGAAAGGAAAACTATGTTCATAACTGACACATTTACCAACCGGCATTTCTCTCTCTCTCTCTCTCTCTCTCACACACACACACACACACACACACAGACACACATACACACATACACACACACTCACACACACACACACACACACACGCACACACACACTCACACAGTCTCTCTCTCTCTNTCTCTCTCTCTCTCTCTCTCTCTCTCTCTCTCTCTCTCTCTCTCTCTCTCTCTGTCTCTTCCTTTCTCTCTCGCTGTCTCATTTTCTCTGACTCTCACACTCTCTTCCTCTTTCTCACACTCATTTACTCCTCCCATTCTGATATTAACAGTTTTAGCTTCAAAAAATGTCCACAACATCCTATTAGATCAAACAATCTTACACTTATCCATCGCACGTTCACACCTCCCTTCCCTCTCTCTCCCCCTTTAACAACGTTCCACTGCCTTGCTGTTACACCAACATGAGTGCCAGAGGAGACTTCAGTTTCTGACATATATGTAAACAGTACATCGCTGGACAACAGTAAACCAACAATACCAATGCGTTCTTACAATTTGACAAATATATATTATTATTATACCAACGAATGTGGCGGGATGAAGGAGAACACTGGTAACGGCTGTGGAGAATTAATTTTGCTTTTGTAATTAATTTATAGTGGATTGACATTACAGAGAATGTATAGTGGAGCGTCGATATAATGTAATCATTCAATGCTTTCATCTTGTTATTAAGTATGAATTTTCACATGAAGGATTCATTACTATTCCATCATTTCATTATTCAGATGAACATCGATATTAAGTAGACTTCAATAGCAAGGATACCTCTTCCGTGTATCCAGAGTATACTTATTACAGAGATTCTCCTAATTTAATTTAAGGGTTTTAAATTTCACAAGTACATACTCGTGACCTGTTCTCCAGCTCAGTAGATTATCACACCGACTCAAAATCTAAACAGTGTAACAATGTTACTTAGAAATGTAGCAATAGGATTCTATCATATTTTAAGAGAATATGAATAGTTGAAGTGATACAAGTGTTAGTTTTCTTTCTGGCAGTGGAGGTGGGGAGGGTTGTTAGTTTTTGTTACATAGATGCGTCTGATCAAATGGGATGTTATAAAAGTTGTAGCTGTTAACATAGATGGGGAGGGAGAGAGAAAGTTAGTGGGAGAGAAAAGACAGAGATAGTGAGTCAGAGATAAAGAGAAAGAGACATAAATGTCAGTGACTAAATGTAAGAGACAGTTGTGCATAAAATATATGTATTTTTTTTTCATTCTTTGGTATTAATGTAGCATTATATTGTATATGGTTGGCTTTCGTCTAATAAATAAACTTGAAACTTGAAACATATTTCGGACATATTATAACTGCCTCTGGACTGTACATAAACAAACTGAACAGACAATTTTTAAAAAAAATGGACGGATGATACTGACAATCACAGTTACATTCTGTAATTTTATTTTCTATAATTTTTGGTGAAAACTGTATGACTCTAACTTTGTGTTTATTTCGGAATCAGTAACACAGATTTTGGGTTAGCTTTGTATACGAATAGATGAGGAGAATGTAGATGTGCTGACAAGATTAAAATGCTATACGTCAAGTCTATTCACTAAACATTTGCCTTATTTATTGAAGTAGATGAATGATTATGAAAAACAAACAAATGAACTACGGAATCAGTATTCTGTTGGATAGCCCCAATACCTGAGGGAATATTCTAGATGGATTGATGTTCATGACAAGATAAATCCGAGAAATCTTCCCTATCCGACTGCCAGGTTTTTTTCATCGTCAGTTTATGTATAAAAAAAAATTGACTCATACTGGCAGCCTGCTTTCTAATTCAGTGACTCAAAATCTAAAGAAAGACTCAAACTTCACATGAATCAGTTCCTAAACAGTTCCGCCCCCCTTCCCGACCCCCACCCCCTTTTTTTATCATCAGATGGGTGAGAAGCATCGTACTGGTCTTTTTCATATACGAAATCTTAACGTCTGACTTTCCAGCCAAAATACCCTCCACAGAGTAGTCTGACTGTCCAGGTCAAAATACCTATGTCTAAAAAAAAATAAGCTTTCGATCTTTGCTGATTCTTGACACATCATGTCAAAATGACTTTCTTGAAGTTTCCTCACGCTTAACGTGATCTTAAAAATAAAAACAAAACGCGGCGCCCATTGCAAACGCCATCAGACAGGAATACGCGGTCGTGGCGTTCATCTCATCTTTCAGTAAAGTTGTCTTGAAGAACTTAATAATAAAACCAGATGGGTTCTAAATTCACAGTAACGCCAGAACCTGAGTTCGAACTCTGAAAAAATTCGTGATCTGTTAAGATGGCGATTAGAAGCCATTCCAAAAAAAAAAAAAAANAAAAAAAAAAAAAAAAAAGTGATGTCATTCAACGAGTTACTCATCCGCACAAATGCAACACGACTCCCATGAGACAGAACGAATTGCTGGGGGTGATATTCTCTATGTAGAAAGGAGAAAGAGGTTACTGGTACCTATGGTTTATCTCTTTTTTAGGCCCGATAAACCAAATGTGTTGTTTTACAAATTCTACTGTGATTTTGGACTTCTTTTCCCATGAAAGTTAAAGTATCTCCATTCCACCATTTTTTTTATGAGGAGGAAAAAGAAGAAGGGGTGGTGGGGTCAACGTCCCAAACTTTTTTTACAAATCTCTTTCAAATATTGTCACCTCTAGTTCTGACTTAATCCCCAGTTTTCCATTAGGAATGTTTTGACTGCGAGCTAATACATAAGCCGAACACCCTTTATTTTTATGTGTATAAGATACAGACTGTATCTGATATTGTAAAATTGGATGCTTTATCTAAATCAGAGATATTTATATTTCCATACCTTGACATTGACTGGCAGGACCCCTCAAAAAGGGGATTTTATATCTTAGCGGATTAATAGGAACTGTGCACAATCAGTAATTTGGCCTATTAATAGATCCCAGAAACCGATAAGAGCACTATCTCAAAGGCCCATAGTTTCGAGAAAGTAATCGTGGTCTAATAGCAGCTAGCTGGAGCACTGAAAAGTTGCAATTCCCCAGTGACTTCATTAACAATAACATTTACGAGTATAGTAGATGTTCTGTCGTTTGAAATATGTCTTAACTAAACAGAAGCAAGGAGTAAACGCACTGCTTTTACGCGTGTTCGACTGTATCTGCGTGGCTCCACAAAGTGACAAAAGCAAGTCGGCACGGTATGTACACGTGTGTTCCCGCAGATACGTCATATCTGCAAGTGATTGCTTCGTCTGCTTTATATACCCGACAGAGCAGTCACGGTGGGCCTATAACTGAAGTTTAAAATATTGAGATGCCAAGCCTTTAAGCTGTGAGTATCAGAAGTATCGATTCTTTTTTCGATTCTGATACCTAGTGCTGCACAGGCATTTCGATACTAACTTGCGAAACCTTTTGATACGCTGAGCACCATCTGAACTGCTGGCTTCGCACCGGGAAACCGGTTAACTAGTTAGAACTGAGAATCAGAAGAGGATCAAAATCAATTTCAATGCAATATTGATTCCAGGTCACTGTAGATCCTCGGCGAAAAATCTTATGGGCTGTAACCGAGGACTGACTGGGAAATCAAATTTACTTTCGGTGCATTAGATACTAGCCCACTATACCGGGCTGGGCCTGGCAAGACACGAAAGAAGATAATTTCAAAGAAATAGTGACCAAAAAAAAAATTGGTGAATCGGACAAACTTCCGCTGCTCACATCGAAAGTATAGAAATGGTATCGAAATTCCAGACCTTCACTTTGTTTTAATAATTTCCTGAAATTCCTAAATACGCAATATATCGATATTATCAAAAACGATATCTCCTACCACCACCGCACTGCATATGCGCGATCGCATTCTGGCGCAGACTTGTTATCTGAAATGTCTGTGAAAATTAAAGACAGGAAAACGGGCAACCAGCTCTCCCCAGTGCCTCATGTAATGCCTCCCCCGGGAGATGCAGCCATGATAAAAATTTTCCAATATTTCATCAACTGTGATATATTTTCCAACTAATTTAATCGGTTGCTTTTTTTTTACACTGTGATGTGTGTGGAGTTTTTTTTTTTTTGCTGAATGCTTGGCGCTAATGAGTTTCCTCATGTATCATAATTTTTATATCTTATGCAGTCTTCCTCTCAGTCTTCTCTTTGAGCAAAGATCTAACCTCACTCTTCCTATATTTCCTCTGGCTTTCTATTTTTTAACTTCCCCTCTCCACTTTCCCGCCCCTCCCTTCCCCAATAGATATACACATCCCGTGGAAATAAAAAAAAAAACTTCCGCCACCTGCAGGTTGGAAAACCAGTTAGGGTGACTGCGTGCTGTTTTTACAGTGTGGTAAAAATTCCTGAAAAAAACGTACGTAGTTCTAGATCTACAAGCCTTGTTTTTAATGACAGCATTTATGTTGCTGGAAATGTGGCAAAGTCTTTTTGTCTGTCCTTGAGATGCCTTTCTTTTTTGACTCTCTCTCTCTCTCTCTCTCTCTCTCTCTCTTTCTCTCTTTTTCGACTTACCCTCCTCTCCCTCTCAATCCCTTTATTTTTCTCTATGACAGAGGCGGATTTAGAATTTCTCTTCAGGATGGTTGGATGAGGAAACAGAGCCACCCATTCCTTTTAAAAATCAGTTGCCGCCATCTACGACGAGTGAGAGAGAGAGAGAGAGAGAGAGAGAGAGAGAGAGAGAGAGAGAGACGGAGTGACCTTTCTTTGGGTGAGAGGGGAAGGAGGGTTACAGCCGAGGTGACCCTCCGTTTAGATCCATCACTGCCCCCTGCGACGACCCCGCGTGAGCAATGTTACAGGGATAAGAAAACTAACCGAACTAAGGTAATGTGTGTTTTCCTCTTAAACGATAGAGATTACCTTTACAGCCAAGCCACTTCAGATTTTTTGGGGGGTATTCGGAAGCGTTAAATAATCTGGGTAGAGTATAGAAAAACAGAATCATAACACACATGCGCATAGACTAAGCAAATCTTGAAAACTGCAGTTTTTATGGTATAATTCATAATAAGCAACAAATCAACAGAAATACAGTTTTCATTGCGATCAAGGTTTTATTATATCAATAAACTTGCCAGAGAAGAACATACACTTATGTATACAAACGTTTCATTAGATCAATAAACTTGTCAAAGAAGAGCGCACACTTACGCGGGCATGTAAGCATTTAAAACGCAGCTGTGCGTATTCATAATACACAACGAACCAAATGAAAAATACAACTTTCATATCGGAGCTTCGGTGCAGTAATCGTGTATCTGCATTTTTGTCTTCGATATTTATTTGCATGATTTCATCTATTTTTTTTTCTTACACACTGTGTTTAAATCTAAAGGCTATGAACCGAACAGTTTTACAGGTGAACAAATTTAATATAGTAAATAAGTGGCCATGCATAGAGACATGATATAGTTTTTACACAATCAGTGCTGAATTAACCTACTATCAAAGTAGCATATACTACCAGTCCAACATTTTCGAGGGCTCCATATTTAATGCTTTTAAGCTTTCTGGTGAAATGGGCAGTCCTGGATAAGATTTCTTGCTCACACGACATTTCCTCAGCCTGATTTGTGAGCATATTATGGAATGCGAACATCTGAAAAGTGTAATTTACAACACCCCCTTCTCCCCTGTTTCCAAAAAATAAAACTATATATCAATACGATAAACACGATATCAAAGGAACGCAACATTTCTCCCGGAAAATTATTATTGACATTCGTTTTCCTCTCTCTTTCACTCTCTCATACACATTTACTCTCTTTCTCTCTCTTACATCCCCCCNACCCCCACACACACACACACATACACACACACACACACACAGAGACACACACACAGACTCACATACACACATACATACTCATACACACACATACCTACTCACACATACACACGTACACGCACAGACACACAACACACACACAGTCACACACATACATATATACACACATGCCATCTCTTTCCGTTTCCCTCTCCCCTCTCTCTCTCTCTCTCTCTCTTTCTCTCTCTCTATCTCCCCTGTTTCTCGACTGAAATGTAATTAACCCCCAGATTCTAAATCCAGTTCTATTGCTGCAGGCCCTGCATTAGCTTAACCCGGCCCTGCACGCTGTCCTGCAAATTTGCTATTGCTGTCTATTAATCTAGACAGGGGTTTAATGTAGCGAAGCGACGACACGGTCCAAGTTTCATTGCTTAACTTAATAAGCGTGAGAGAGGAAATCAAATACACATATGCACAAGCAAACAATTGAGAGCTTCCACATGAACGATGGGATTTTTTTTTTACCATGGTAAGAATCACATTAACGCTGCATGTTGAACGCTATAATGATGTACTCAGCACCGAAGGAGTAACGGTAGTAACAAAGATTTCATCGTTAATGCGCAAGCTTTTTTGTTAAAACGCAGCTGCGCTGTCAGAATAAACACTAACTGTCAAACACGCTAGGTGTCACACAAACACACATACACCACCATCTACGTTTGGGATGGATAAAACCAATTGTGGCATCTATCTCTCAGTTGTTAGAACAAAATGCAAGACTGGTTGTTTTTTTTTTGTTTGTTTGTTCTGTTTTGCTTGCGCCAAGAACGTTGAAGCTGTTACGTGCCATTCATAGAATTCTTCCGAGGCTACAAATAACAAACATGCCCGAGCGTTTTAATTTCATTCATTGTGTGCTCAGGTAGTACATCTAATGTCAAGGTCTTGCTGGTATTCACCACGCTGACATAAAGACTTCTTCTATGAGGACAAAGCAAATCAAAGTTGCGCAACTTGTCCTGCATCTTAGAAACCCCTTGATTTCGACTTCCTGAGTTGATTTTTTTGTAAAAATTTATTCCTGTGTTTACTGAAAATGTGGCACTGTCTTTTTGTCTTTTTTTTTTTTTAGGTACCAGATTTTTTTTACACACNCACACGCTCTCTCTCTCTCACTCTCTGTCTCTCTCCTTCTCTTTCTCTGTCTCTCTGTCACTCTGTCTGTCTATCTGTCTGTATGTCTCTTTGTCTGTCTGTCTGTCTGTCTGTCTCTCTCTCTCTCTTTCTCTCTATCTCTCTCTCTGTCTCTCTCTCTCTCCCACTCTCCCTCTCTTTCGTGTCTCACTTTCTTGCCCCAGACAGTGCCCTCGTGGTGTGAAATTGATCTGAGGAAGCAGTCTAAGGAAAGAGCACCCCAGAGCAGGGCCTAGACCTCAATCATCAGCCTTCACATGCAGACGCTGCGGTGGTTATGAAAAAAAAAATTATACAAATAATTACAATTACTATGACACATAAAGCCATGGATTCAATACACTGCTGGAGATACTATAGGCAAACTAATGATAAAGTTTCATGCTTTCATCTGTTAGGAGTGTATCCCTTTAGGATCTGTTCATGGCTTATGAAGCTGGCGCGCACTTGCGCAGTGATATTACAAGTCAAATGTGTTAATTGTCTGTTGGACCTCAAATCAGAACAGACACCATTCCCAAATATTATGACAACTTTGCGGCACTACTTCAAGATCCTTCGGGACTGACGAATGACTGTGGATGGAATTTCAGAACAACTTGCAATACTTTTTCATTTGTCCACCTATGTAAAGGCCAAAATATGTTGCTCATCTTTCTCCACAGTAGAACAACGATTGCATTCGTTTCCTTTTACGATGAGATTTATAAGGGATGATTTAAGTCCGGATGTAATCACGTTATTTATTTTCAGTATTTAATCAGCTGCAGTAGGTGAAGACTGGGGTACTCAGAGTATTTAAACGAATAGTACACTACTCAACTAGTGTCATCTGCGATAGGTATCTTCTCTTGATTAGTGATCATCTGCCATGGTCCTATATGTATAGCATGAGGAGGCGGTAACCGCAGAGTGTGGTTGGACTTCACATCTGAAGGTCGTGGTTTCTATTCCCGTCATGCTCTCTGTTGTAAGGGGCTTGAGGAAGCATTTCATCCACATTTTGCTCAGGCTGTCCGTGTGTAAAATGAGTATCTGGCTATAGGCACTGAAATATATTGTCTGGATTCTAGTGATCAGTACCTGTAAATGAGAACAACATTCTATAGTATGCTTTCAAGGAAGTTGAGTAGAATCCTGAATGATCTGGCCTGTCGGAGCAATAATAATGTGAAGTATCATGAGTTAGTGCTGGCCTGGATTCGACACTAATAAAGCTCATTATTATTATTACTACCACCATCATCATTATTAAGCTATATTGAATCAAGTACTCTTACTGATTTTTATTTTCTTAACTCAATCGATTTTCAAGCTACAGTCATTAACGGCCTAGTCATACATCCATACGCCTCATATTGACCTCCTCTTGCGGATCTTTAGGCAAAACGACCGTCCCATGAATTATTGACCCTGGAATGTGCTCTCCTTACTCCCAAGTATGGTATCTTTTGATTATTGAAAATACGTCCGGATCATGGTGTATTCTAATGGGTCGAAACAGTCAGATAGAAATAGTTCAATGTAATAGTAGTCATATTTTTTTCTGTTTCTATCAGCACTGTAAATCCGGGCCTATGATTTCGTTAAAATTAGGAGTGTTTCTCTTGGCCTCGTTGTGCGTACTACGGCGATATGTGTAAGGCGCAGTTTGGCAGATAATTTCAATACCATTCGTGTTGACGCATACGACCGATGTTATCCTCGTGACTATGGTATGTGACCCTACACGTCAAGACAGATGATATTTGAAGAAAAAGAAAAAAACAAGTCTATATATATACTTTTAGTTGTTTGGCCCGCGTTCAGGCACATCTGCGTGGAGTTGGCTAGTTTCTACAAAAAATCTGGATGCGGTTCCGGCTCATAAGAGCTCACAGCCGTCTGAAAGAATAGACTTTGAATGTGTCCTAAATGTCATGCTGCTGGCTGGATCCTGGGCCATGGAACAAAACACATGATGGATGAGGCTCCGGATGGTCGCGTCATCTAGTGAAAAGTACAACAGAACAGGCTTAAAGTACATTACTATACCCGCTTTAAGTAAAGCCATTGATTGCAGGGTACTCTTTGCAAGTGTACCAACACCACCAGCTGCCAACGACGTCGCCGACTACGTGTAGGATACCAACAACACCGACCGCCAATACCATCACAGAGTACAATCAACGCATTTCAATCGCAAGTCAGTTAATGTCAACTTGGGCAAAATCACAATCACAGTCATTTTCCTGATCAAGAACGCCTTATTTTGTATATATATAAAATATATATATATTTATATAAATCATTGTATAGTGGCAGCTGCTTTTAAATGCAGTTCTTTACATGCTCCCGAGAAGCTGCGATCAGACGGTTTCGAGTGCACAACAGTCTAGGAGGCAAGCAGTACTATTCAGCACAGGTGGGCCGATAGGCCTACCTGAATTTTGAAGAATGGAGATGCTCAGCCTTCAAGCTCTGAGTATAGAAGGTATTATACTGAAAACTGGAAGGAAGTGGAAAGTCAGAATTGCAGTCAACGCAGCAAAGGATGCTGATAGGCATTTTGATACTTCCAATACTTTCGATACCTATTAATAGCGCCAGACTTTGCAAAGAGGAGACAGACAGCTTGTTTAGAACTGAGCAGCGGAAGAGGATCGAAATTAATTTTGATCTTCTCGATATCTCTTGATAGCGCTGAGCTTTGAAAATGAGAGAGCTAGTTTTGGTATTGATATTTTCGAAAGATCCTACACTCTTTTTATTTCCAAAACTTCTAACACTAAATCGAAATTCGGAAGTATTTCTGTACAGAAACGATACTGCCCACCACTAATATACAGCGAAACAAATTTCAAGGATGAAGCAAAATTCAAGCACTTTAGATAGATAGATAATACTTTTGATACATATGACGTCATGCACCTCCTAATTGCAACAGGTGAAGCTTGTTTGTTTTCATATTGCTCCCAAGTAGAAAGACAAGAATGAGGTGAGCGTACTACAACTAAGCAGGTGCTTGTGACTTGTGAGACAAGGAGGTGGGAGGGAGGAAGGAAAGCAGCTGTGCCTGGTCCTCAAGGGAAACACGTGCAAATCTCAATGTCTTCATACCCTTGGAACTGAACTGCAAGTACCTGACCTTCCAACCTGGGCTGCCAGATTTCTTTTCGAACCGAAGCCAAACTGCATTTAAAAAAAAAGACAAACTATGTTTTGAAAGAGTCGATTGGGATCATGATTTAACACACGACAAGAAATTTACGACGAAATGTGTATGTACTGGATATATGTGAGTATTATTACATCATAAATCTTTCTACATACATTAGAGCAACATTTAAAAAAAAATATAAAAGAGAAGTAGTTTTGATTTGTGTTGAACGGGTAATTATGATAGACTCTCGATCACTTTTAATATCAAACGTCTGAGATCAGTATATATAATTTTTGTAAAGGAATTTGGTCAGCTATAGCTATGGCACGAAGGAGGCCTAAAAAAATGTAAAAAAAATCAATGAGCCAGTCAGTTATTTGGAAGCCAAGGGCTTTTAGACAGAACCAGAATTTAATATTTGGCTCCGAAAGAGCCAAATCTGGCGAACCTGCTACACCGGAGGATGCCCTCCGCACTGAAAGTGGCGCGGTTTTAGATTTCGCCAAGGGAAGTAAGTAAAAGGCCTCGAGGCCTCAACGGGGTGGGGGTGATAAGTTGTTGATTCCAGTGCAGCTGAAAAAGATCGTCTTGAACAATGTCGGTTCCCCAATCTCCTCCCCTTACAAGACAGAATGGTTAAAAGTTCGCGAACGACCACCTTCCGCACACTCCACGAATGTTGTCTACCACACCTAATGACACGTCTTAAAAGTGCAACCAGATTCCATTCTATTCCCACAGCCAGATTCCATTCTATTCCCATACAAACAAAGCACTTATCAAGACGATCAGCATACTCTTTTGATGAAAACCTTGTGATTAAGCGGCCTCCTAATAGGGCCACATTGCCCCAGGGGAGTGTTAAATACAGCTGCTATTAAGTGGCTTGTCAAATGGCCCGATGTTTTTCATTTAGGTGCAACATTACATTTTTGGGTACTTTGGAAGTCTCTGAATGGGTCAGTTCGCTCTAGGGAGCTATAAATACATTTATCGCCAAATAACCAACTACATGCCTGTTTACCTGCATTAATGCATGTCAACCTGCCTGACTCCATTCCACAGGCTATACGATCTTCCTGCATTCTATCCTGCCCGCATGCAACCCAGTTTGTCTCTGCTCACAACCTCTTTCCGCCTCTTTTACCCATGTTTCTATTATGCATGAGAGAGTATCTTTTGATTTTTTATTTGTATTCATTGTGAGTGAGTCTTGAAATATCGGCCTCATACACATGTAAATTGAAAATTAAACCCTCTTCTTTTGTTCTCATCTTTTCCACGTTCCCAACCCTGCCATTTCCATTACATGTATCATTGTTTACATATAGAATCTCCTCTTTCCATTAAAATTTGAAGAGGGGACATCATCACGACTACAGAAAAACCTCATCATATACTTTGTCCCAATATTTGATACTCATACTAATCAAATCTCTCTCTCTCTTTCTCTCTCTTTCTCTCTCTCTCTCTCTCTCTTTTTCTCTCGCTCTCTCTCTCTCTCATTCTCGTTACTGCTAAGAATTTAGTTATTAACATATCCCTTTCTCGTAGCTTTTATACAAGCGACACGTCGGTGATAAAGCGTGTAAAAGAGTGATTTTCTTGAATACTAACTTCATTATTTTATGACAAAGAACAGAAGGGCCTCTTTGACAGCGCCGCTTCGTCTCCATAATAATGACAGAAACGGTTTCTGCGACGATCCCCAAAACTAAATTTCCATAACGTGTCCTCAGATTGTTCAGTAACAGCTTCAGTTTCTCACACTAAGATCTTCGGATTTCTGTTCCTGGGCGTTTAGCTCTCCAACAGGCAAAGGGAAATGTCAAAATGACTATTCTTGGATATCAAACCTGAACACACTGAGACACATCTTTCACATGGGCTTCGAGCAGAACTAAGTATTTCAACGCTGGGTTTATTTATTGTTATTTACTTCGTTGTTTTTTTTTCTGAAGTTAAGAAATATCTTTGGGGGATCTGTAAGAAATCTCAGTGGGGATTATGAAAGGGAGTTCGTGTACCTCTCCTGCTGTGCACCGTATCTCCTTTTAAGANGGGGGGGGGGGGAGGAGAATGGGATGCCGTGCTCTAGATTCCACCATTAAAAAACTACCCGGTCGAGGGAGGGGATGGGCAGGGGTTCCGAAACTGAGTTTTGAACAAGAGAGTTAATATTCCGAAACTGGGTCTTGAACAAGAGAAATAATGTTGTGAACCCTGGACTTCTGTTTGCTAAAGATAAAACACTGGTATTATTCTTCTGAGGGCAGCGTACAAATGACCGCCATTATTTTGCTTGAGCTCAAATACAAACACTGGCGTCTCAAGAGTGTAGCACAAGGAAGGTTTTAATGATTGCAGACCAGCACGAGCATGAAAAGACAAATGCAGGCAGATCATGGCAAATGCTCTCTGTGATTAGCTGGGTCACGTCAAGAGAGTAAGGAGGATTTGTGAGGGCAAAACAAGGAGAATGAATGGAGATTCACGTGAGTTCAAGCGAAATAAAATGGAAAAAGCATGAGGGCGCATGCATTGGACATACGCACCAAGGCATGATCACACTTCAGAGTGCAATTTTTTTTCAATTTACTTTTGCTATGAAGGCCTCGTAAATTGCCTCTAACTGGTTTCCATATTAATATTGTGTAGTCTCCATCAGATACTGCAATTGTCTGAAAGAAGATCACCTAAAATGAGAAGCTCGTTCATTTGCACTTGGAACGCTGGCCGTGTGGACATTTTGATGGCCATGTAAGGTGACCTCTCCTCACTCTCCCACCGGTCTCGGCCTAGTCTGACCGTGCTATTTCAAGAAGTTGGATTAAACCGAATTCTCAGACATTATCTCATGAAGTTGCACAATTTGCCATAAACGGAACCGTCCCAGTTAAGCGAGTTCCACTGTACATGCTTGATGGCTGTCTAGTCTCCACTCTCACTCGCTCCCTTGCATCGCTGGTTCGCATGTACCAAAGTCACATAGCTCCTACTTCATAGCCTCCAATCGTCTTGACCCTGTGCGTTTCACTATGTCTGCCCCGTCCACTTTTATATTATGTCCCACGTCCTTTTGCAGCAGACTGGTTTTCCATGGTGGGAAAAGACTAGGTCGTTGAGAAGACACCCTGTCGAGACAGGCATAATTACTTCCAAGACTGATTTCGGAGGATGCTGGTGACCAATTTATAGGGCAATCATGTCTTCTCCATGACAGGATCAACGCAGTAGAGTACTGCACTTGGCTGTCGGCTTCTAAATGGGGAAATGACATGGTTCGAAAACTTGTCTTTTGGCACTATCTCTACCGTTATTGACTTACTTGTTAGTCTGGCTACTTCCATTGACTACCGTGTACTCTGGCTTTCCGTGGTTACTCCTCGGTTACTCTGGTTACCCATTTTGGCGCCCAGCTACCCTGAGTACCCATTTTGATACCCGATTTATCTGAGTTTTCATTTTGATACCCGGTTTATCTGAGTACCCATTTTGACTCTCAGTTACTCTGGTTACCCATTCTGACTCTCGATTACTCTGGTTATTCTTCTTGATTCTCGGTTACTCTGGGTAACCATTTTGACTTAACTGTTACTCTGATTACCCATTTTGACTCTGTTGGTATAGTTAGTCTTTTCAACTCCCATTTACTCTTATTTCTCATTTTCACCCTCGGTTACTCTCTTACTCATTCCGACTCCCAGTTATCCTGGTTAGCTATTTTGACTCCCAGTTACTTTGGTTACCCATTTTGACCCCTAGTTACTTTCGTTACCCATTTTGACTCCCACTTACTCTGATTACCTATTTTGACTCCCCTGATACTTTGGTACCCATTTTAACTCCCCTGTTATTCTGTTAAACTTTCTGACTTCCGATTCCTCTGATTACTTGCTTTGAACCCTTTTGTTTATCTGGGTATCCGTGTTAACTCCTCTTGTTATTCAGCCCCGCTGGATTGGCATCCGTCTTTCTCTGGCTACCCCTGATCTGATGTCTCTTCAAACATTTTGTCGAAATCTAAGACTTCTTGATTCCCATCCCCTTTTCCAAGATAAAAAAGAAGTTGCCCCGGCTTTATTGGCATAAGCCGTCACACCTGGATGAAGAAGGCGGCGGTTCTAAGACATAATATGTTGCCTCTAAAGGGAGTTGAACTATATGCCTACACCAGCACACAACCACCACCACCAACAATCCACCATCATCATCATCAACATCAACAACAACAACAACAATAATAATAACAATAAGTGCTGTTACATAAACGCACGCACAATCGTGTTGAACTACATGAACATTGAACTTTTTGGTCGTCTTTTGCAGTCACATTGGGCCAAAGAGAACCAATGTCGCGAACAAGAAACTCCACTTTCCTTTCCCTGCCTGAGCATGAAGTCAAAGCTTTTCCTCTTTCACATCCATCAAGGACATAAAAAACAATTTCATAAGAGAGGGACCAGCTGTCAGATAGATAAATCATCTCTGAGGATCCGAAAATAATTACAAGTTACTCACTTGGGATAGAGGAGCCAGCTCGGTCCCCATTGATTTTGGTGAGCGAGTCATTTCGGGTCAATGGGTGTGACAGGGGAAGTCACTCAGTATGACATTTAGAGTCAGAGAGTACCACCCCCTGGGTCAGTCGGTAAACGGGTTTCTCTCAGGGTCGCATGTACCCGGTGGTTTACTCGATTTATAACGTTACAGTTGACTTCGTTTATGCGCAGTTCCGCGGAAACATGTAAAAAAATCCAGGTTCATAAGCACTGCGATTATGACTGTGGTGAATGCATATGCAGTATTCCGTTTTCTGAAAAAACATTGTGATTAAAAGGAAGTTGCTACGTGTTGTATTGCTTTTATGCGATGTCAGCTGGATAATTTAGAAGTCTGCAGAGTTAGGCAGTAGAACCCAATGTATTTGCAGATTTGTGATTACCTCGTGACATTTACAATACGGATATATCATGTAGTATAACTTTACGAACTCAAATTTCAAGGGACTGGTTCGAAATGTCGAGTTCGAGAGATGTTTCACATTATGAGGAGAATATGATGTAGAAAAAAAAAATAGAGCAAGTGATGGTGTTTTGCAAAAGAGTAGGCGTGGAATTCAAGTACATGAAAGTTCGAGGTCGTTGAAATGTATCTTCATCTTGGTTACGTTTTTGGTTGCTGTGGGTTAGTTAAGACGCACTTCTAAGATTTAGTGGGATCATTTGCGCACACCGCAACTGGAGCTTGCCAAAAAATGGTGGTCACCAGCTACGATTTGGAATTTGTTAGTGGAACTTTTCATTAACGGCATTATGTGGCTGGAGGGAGGATGTGGCATGAATCAATGGTGATACGTACACTAATCAATGAGGCAAAGATATATATATTATATAGCACACATAACTCGCAAATCAGTGTATTCTTTTCTAGCGTTTCCGCATCAGTCGCAGCCAGCCTGACTTGCTTAGAAACCCAGCCTTTCTCTGCTTAGGACCACCTAGAGAATAGAAGGACCACCCTATAGTGCAGCCGCGGGTGCCAAACAAACGTAACCCATGGCAACGCGGTAACCTAGAGAAATATGCAGCAAGGAATTAAAAAAACAGGAGAGTGCGGGTTTGAATCCCTTTTGAGTCTCCCCCCCCC
>JAWQUT010000131.1:925284-938319 GCA_033807755.1 Ellobium chinense | reverse complement strand
AAAAAAAAATGGCTTGGGGTTATCTTCGACTTTAATGATGACAGGTACAAGCAGATCAAAATCGGGTTCAGTGTAACTGGCCTTTAAACCAGCCATACTTTTGGACAGACGCTTAGATACTTGTTGTAAACTTTATTTAAACTAAGCAGATGGCAGATGTTAAAAGAGATGGCGGCAACGGCGAGTATGTATGTATGTATGTATGTATGTATGTATGTATGTATGTATGTATGTATGTATGTATGTATGTATGTATGTATGTATGTATGTATGTATGTATGTCTGTGTGTCTGTGTGTCTGTCTGTCTGTATGTATGTATGTATGTATGTATGTATGTATGTATGTATGTATATATGTTAGCGATCGCCTCAGAGTGCCGAATAGATAGGGGAAAGGGTTTCGAAGGGTTTTGGTGTGTGTGAGTGTGTGCGTGGGTGTGGGTGTGGGTGTGTGAGTGAGTATGGGTTTGGGTGTGTGGGTGTGTGTGTCTGTATGTGAATTAGCGTGCGTGCTTTTATGTATGTGTGTGCGTTTACGTGTGTGGATGTTGAATTAGTTTGATGTTATCACATAATAATGTATTTATTCGAATTGGCTGAAGGCCTATAATAAAATTGAACTTGAACTTGAACTTGAACTCTGTACTATATCGAATATATATAGAGAAAGACACCCTCATAATATTGTGTTGGGGACATCAATTCGAGAAAAAACAGAACAATAATATGAACTTTGCATGAACGTCTCTCCTTGTGGGAGTATTGTCCCCTAGAGTTCAATACCGTCACATTTAGCTTTATAGTGCTTGTAAATCAATAACTTGTTATAGATCTAGATGAGTTAGCGGTATGGAGACCAGGCAAAGGGATAATCTTTGAATGATTGAGTCTCCACCCTGTTTCCACCGGCGTATCTGTTATCACGTAGACACTATATGTAAGAGTCAGGCAGCTGAAAGAACATAATATTATCGTCGCTTGGGTTTAATACCCCTGTAAACGCCATCCAGGTGTAAATTCGAAATTTGACGCTTCTAATAATGCCTTATGCCAAAAATGTCGGGTTGTCTCAAAACTTCAGACTTCTAACAAATACTTTCGTGGTACAATGGGAAACTGCGAAATATTTCTCTATATAATTCACTGCTAGGATCAAATATGGTAATATTGCATGTACTTGTTCCTATATTTCACAAAATGTCACAAATGAAAAAGTCAATGCTCTTTCCCGGCATAAGCCAATGTCGGACTGTTGCATCAAGCAATGCCAATAATAACAGAACTGAAACAAATTCCTTTTTTTTTTTTTTGGTTACTGTAGTTCAGAGAAGTTCTTACTCAGCAGACTGAATTCCATTATTCAATTCAATTCAATTCAATTCAATTCAAGTCAATTCAATTCTATTTATTAGCTCTTGCAGAGTTCTGCACTAGAGCAATAAAAACAAATACAAAAATACAGTTTAAAATGGTGAACATTGAGGGCACATACTTACTAACATTGAAATGATTACATTACACTTCATACACCAGGAGAACTTACTTCCAAAGAACCCTTTTGCTAAGTACAGTTTTACGACAATGAGACACTTTTATTTTATCTTTACCTATAAAGTCTGGATTTTGATATTCATAGGAATAGGGCACATAAGTAACGATATCATCCGTGAAGATTTTGTAGGTTGTATTTCACAAATAAAGTCAACAATTTGGCATCAGTTTGGTCAAATTTTTAGGCTCATTCTGAAAAAAATAAAACAACTGTTATTGTAATTCGTATACTAACTAAAACTCCATGGTTGTTACATTTTCTTTTGAGAAAATATTTTCATCGTGTTGATAAAATGAATATAAGAGACAGCGTTTTCAACAGATCTCTCTTTTTTGTGCTTAATAACGTTATACGTCGGCGAGACAGATATGTAGTCAAAGTACAATGCTATAAAATATTAATCAATTCCAGGGATACCAGATATTCCCCCACATTTCCAATTGTCGCCCCCATTCTTTGTAAGCCGAGACACGCCGCTGTACACACAAGTGTTACATCGACATGCACTTTATGCAACATCAGAATTGATTTTCATCTCTTGAGGACAAAAATATATCGGTTTGTGTGGTTTTTTTCTGCTTGGATGGATCTCAACTGCAATGGTGGCAGATGTGTGACAATCCTTATAATCAAAAATATCTCTCGCACTATCATTTCATAGCTTGAGTGCAATACCTCGATAAACGCCAAATCCAATTTATCCTAAAAAAAAATTGCACTTAAGACATTTAATTGGTTCTTTGGAAGTAAGCTCTACTGGCAGTGTAACGGATAATAGAGTACAGTATTTTGTGTGAGACCTTTATGAACTACGGTTTAACAACAAAAAACAACAACAGAGTTTTGTCACTGAAACTGCTTGGTGCAAATGTCCACCATTGGTTCATATCGGGAGACAATACTACCATTCTCATTAGTGCTAGCTTGGGAAGTGTCAAAACAAATGTGTGCAATATTCCAATATCTGTTCCTGTCAGTGAATTGTATAACGAAAAATTTCACAGTTTCATTATGGTACAAAGAAAATATTGAGGCTAGGTGTCTGAGGTTTTGACACAACATGTGCGATGTTATTGACCGTCCAAAGGCGTCAGAATCCCAATTCCGTTCAGAGTGGCGTTTATCGGAGCAGTCCATCCATGCGACCATCTAAGCCTTGATATGTTTTACCAACTCATCTCCATTTTGCATGAATTCCAAAAGTGAGCGCCCCCTAACCATTATTATCAACATTAATTTTTTCTGTAACAATTGAAAGCATGGGCATTAACGATGGGCTCTTTACCCATCTTCAGAATTACATCAGTGCATTGGTGTTAAATGCATCTATAGTAGCGTTCAAGTTTTTTTCAGAATTAAGGGAATTCTTACGATGGTAAAATATATTATAGTAAAATGAGCAGTCTCTCAAATATTGAATTACTTGTTATAACGTTGGGGTTAAACTTTCCCCTATTAGGATGTTGATATATCTATGCGTCTGAATGATTGTCTGTCCATTTTTCTGATTGTCTGTCCATTGAGTGTCCAACGGTTGCTACCTATTAAAATTAAAATTTCATAAATTATATTACAATGGGTAATAGAGATCTGAATCTGAATCTGACATGTTTAACATTATTTAGGAATAACAACATGCTGCCCTCCTCTTCTCCTTCCCTCCTCCTCTCCCGCCATCCTTAACCTCCCTCCTGCCCCCCNCCCCCCCGGAAGAAATGATGTCGCACCCAATTTCTTCAGCATGATTAAACTGCAGCTTTCATCACATTACCACCAGGGCAGCTGTAGTAACGGGACCACCAATGACACAGAGCCGCCGCGAACGTCGTAGATCGAGTTGTCAATAGCTTGATCCTCAGAGCCATTCCAAGCCCAACTTAGTCTCCATCGCTAAAGATTTGGTTATTTGCGGAGAAGCTTCGCTAAATAAGCCCCTTGACCATGACATTATTCGCTAAAATGAAAAAAATAAAAGTAAAAGATTTCGGTCCCAGTTTTCTTTGCCCAAAATTTTCTACGATGGTATTGAGATTTGGCAAGCGTTGGATGAAATTAAGGTTGGCGGTCCGTTGGGAGGATTTGCATAAGGGGACCACGGATTTTGCACATGAAGAATCTCTCTCTCTCTTTCTCTTTCTCTCTCTCTCTCTCTCTCTCTCTCTCTCTCTCTCTCTCTCTCCCTCCCTCTCTCTCTCTCTCTCTCTCTCTCTCTCTCTCTCTCTCTCTCTGAGTTTCTTTTCTTCATCTCCTCATCCTTTTCCTTCTGTTCTTCCTCTTTATGACACTGATTTAAGAAAGAAAAAAAACAACAGTAGGCCTACCGCATAAAAACAACGGTTCATTTATTAGCTTGATCCAGAAAGATAAATTTTATAACCCAGCCTCCGAGCCAAGGGCACCATTAAGTGATTTAGTGCCGTTCCCCTAACAGGATTGCAACATTTATGATTAGACTGTTGTTTGAGATCACTTGAGTATAGATGGGCATCTTTTTATATGATCACATCAAATTGGGAGTGTTAACACTTTGCTGGCCCAATCTTGTTTGGACGGCTCCTTATTAGGGTCACACTGGAGAAGCACTTCAGGCACTTGTGGAGTATCAGGGAAGTGATCATAAGGGCAGATTTAAAGTCTTGTGATGTCAAAATGCCATTGATTGGTTCGCACTCACAATCACTCCAGTGCTAAAAGGGGACAGCAAACGCCTTGAATGAAGGAAAGTAAGGGCGGATATAGGGGATGCGGGGCTAAAGGCCTGAAAGTGATTACCTCTCTTCTTCTTGACACCTCCCCCCCTTCGGCCCCCCCCCCAAATTCTCTCACTCCTTCGTTTTAGTTCTCTCAAGAAACGTGTTTCTCGTCATCAGTGACAGGCCTACTAATATCAAGGGGTTTTGGACAGTAGCTCACTCGGCCTATCCTGGTATTCGCCACTGTTGAGAAGAAAGTATGTATGAACAGTGTCGAAATTCGATTTCAGCTCACAAATCATGACGAGCCTTTGGCAAGGACGCCCGAAATTTAAAATGTCACTGTAGGCGGAATGGTGTCAAATAAGATTTTTGTTCCATGGGAATTGGTCATTGCTGCCGTATATGACAAGATTTACTGTCTTAGGGAGGATTATAGTCTTCAGTGGAAAGGGGAATGGCCTTTGAAAGGGCTTGAAAATGAAGATTTACACAGAAGCTCTTGCTTTTTTTTTTCTTTTTTTTTCAATTAAAGATCAAGGTCGTGAGATCGTTAAAAGGCTTTTGCAGTCTGGTCACCTCTATGTACTCGACAGCTGATAGTAAAATTGGGTATTAGCAATTGATTGGATTCAGACTGGGGCACTGTCCTCTTGGGAGGACAAAATTTACATAACTATGACTTGAAATTCTGGATAGGAAAGAAGCGGGGTCTTGTGTGTTGAAAGATGTATTAAGTCATCATTTTTTTGTGACAACATTTAACTCCACAGTTGCAATCTAGAAATGTCACCGAAACAGTGGTAAAAACGTTTCTAATATAGGGCTACATGGAGATTGAAGCTAGGACCATAAAAAGCAACAATCTTTCTAGGTGATCAAATCTGCTCGACAGCTCCAGCTAAACCTGAAAAAGAGTTTGAAAAGGACCTGGGTAGAACCAGATCTCTTACGGAGTATGTGCTTTGGTCCCCAAACTAAACCCACATTCCAGCAATTGGAGCAATGGACGAAACCAGAGCAACAGTAGCAATAGCAGAGAGGCCCAATGTTTGAAAAGTGTCCATGATCATGAAATAAGACAGCGGACAAGATAATTGCCCATCGGGTTTGATACAATTACCAACATGCCAGAAATCTGTCTCTACAATAAGCTGTGATTGGCCATGTCGATATTCATTTTACAGGAAGGAAAATCTTCACCACAGGCCAATCACTAGAAATGGAGCAAATAGTGGGCGTCCCAAGAAAGAAAGAAAAAAAGAAACCAGAAAGCGAAACAAAAGAAAAGTGTACCCTTACGGAGTATTCACAACAGCTGCCGTATGTTTTTCTCAAGTCAGACTCGAAAGCTTGTATTCAGTTAAGCCCAGTGTTGCAAAAGTGCTAAAATCAGCTGAAATTTACAAAAAGGGAAACATGGGGATGATAATTTTGCATTACACAGTATGTCATAATGATATAAAAGTAATGTGCGCTGTAAGTTACAATAGTTTTAGGAAGAAAGATGGTCTATTTAATACATTGCCTCATCTTTGTTGCCTCATACCGAGGGTAGCGCATCCGCTTCAGACAGTTTGTGGCCATGATAGACACTGATCTAAATAGAGGATCTGAAGAATCCATAGAAGTTGCAATCTCAAGGACAGAAATGTTTGCAATACAGTCGATTTCGTCTGCTCGCGGTCCACTCTGTCAGAACTTCCGCCAAATCCCAATATTCCGGGTGGCCAATAAAAAATAAAATTGCCAGTTTCAAAGTTCAATAATGTCAAGAATTAAAGAAAAACTAAGATAAATTTTAAAGCACATTAACAGACAGATATAAAATACCACTGCGATAATTTTCATTGATCTAGATCTAGGTGCTATACTTTTGTCACTGAAAAAAAATGGTACCGGGGCCAATATATTGGGCTACACGCTAGGTATGATATTAGTAGACAGTTGTTTTTTAATTTTTCAGGTGTGATATACTATTGCACATAGATATTTGAAATATGCGGTGTTAGCATTTGCTAATGTTAGTAAATTAGCGGCAAGGAATTTAAATTCACAATGTCATTTTACTTTGAAATTCAGTTGTTTTTTTTTTTGCTTTGGTCACTTGATATGTGCAAACTCTGTTAACACCAGCTCTCCCCTTTCCCCCTCTCGGGTCAGACTACTAAGTGTGTATTTGTCAGCAGTTTTGTGTTATTCATAGTGTTCTTTATAAAAAATAAAGCAGCTGGAACCGTTGAATGGGGAGTATGGTAAGCAAATTACTGTGCAATGCAATGTTTTGTGTTTAAAGAATTGCACTGTATTTCAGATATCAGAATACTGTTTTGTCTATACAAATAACCGCGTAATCGCAACTCCATGTATTTGCAACGTGTTAATATTCGCATAGAGTTCCAATAAAGCGAAGTCGGCTGTATTAAGCATGATACAATTGATGGATGTATGACGTGACTTCACAACGCTATAGGTGTCACGTAAAGATAGAACTTTTTAGGATTATAAGGTCTTATCTAGTCAAGCTTGCCGTATCCCTTTTTCACGGTATTCCCTTTGGTTTTATCATCTCAAAGAAGATACAGCTTTCAGAACATGCTGGGGTATTCATTTTCCACAAAAAAAGTTTAGGGGGAAATGAAAATTGCCTGCAGCCGTTTTCTTAGCTTGAAAAGAACCAATTTGTTCATGAAATTATTATGTCCTTGCGTTTTTTGAGCTTGTATAGGAATACTACGTCTCACATCAGAATAGGTATAATATTCTGAGCAAAATCATGCATAAATGTAAATACATGAGCAAGTATATGGAATAACACCTTCTATGTCAGCAATGACATATCTTTAAGGATAGTTTGCTCAGAACAGCAACTGAATTGGTAATGAATGGCGCAAAGGAGGTAAGAATTTCAGATTATTGGACTCAGATAAGGGCATTTATTCATGCATCGTAAGCAGCAACTTCTTGCACTCTTAAAGGTCTAATAACGCCAAATAACACTTGCCACGTATCCTTAAGGAGAGTTAAATGAGAACAGCGATTAACATGGTAATGAATAGCGCAAAAGAGTTAAGAATTTCAGATCATTGGACTCAGACAAGGGCATTCATTCCTGCATTATCAGCAGCAACTTCTTACACACTTAAAGGTTTAATAACGCTAAATAACACTTGCCCCTCGGAACTGTTTGTAACAGCATACTGTTTCTGGACATTATTTATCAAAAGTTTGAAAGATAACACGTCCCGTCTAAAGTGACGATGTAAAAAAAAAATGAATTCCGAGAAACAGATAGAACCCAGCTACTGACGTACACGTGGGAACATTATTATTATACCTATGATTTCTTTCAGCTGTTATGCTGCCTCATCACCCTCCCCTGCATCGCCCCTTTCTAGACTAGACTGTCTTCAGATGCAGTTATAGGAGCCTAAAATCGGGGTTCGACCTAATTCTGCATATAGTCTACGGTTGTCTTCACTAAAACGGCTCGAGATGCGTGAGCATGCTGCAGGCATTAGACTGTCATTGACTGCTCGGAGCTAGGCCAAGAGCAGTAGGTACAGTAGGCCCATGCCGTCTCTGTGCATCTCGGTGTTTGAGAAGAATAAAATGCACTTCTGACCCAGCCAGCGTGGAATTAATTTTGTCTTCCTTTTACTACACTGTACTTCCTTGGTAAGTTTAATTTCCCTCACTATTTAATCAATGGTTATGGCCAGTGGCACCGGACAGAACACCTCGCAATGAGGAAATAACAAGTTATGTAGCCCATCAAGGCAAGACGGTGCAGGTGCTAGTTGACCGCCTCAAGCACCAAAGCGAGGATGTTGGCGTGACGTAGTCGCGGTCATATCTTGTCTATGGACCTGCAGTTATTCTCTCCCGCTGGTTCGTGTTTCCTTTACCGAAACTTCTCGCTATGCTAATGACTACAGCACATATCTTCATTGCTCTGCGTCTCAGGAAGTTAGGTCTGACAGCTTGATGCACCATGCGACCTGGTTATTTCCTCCCTTTAACATAGGAGGCGGGAGAATATCAGCTGTGAGTGTGGCTCATTCAATTATAACCAACATGCTAAGCGCATCACGCTTCGCGTGCTGGCCACACAAAAGAAGATTTATTCTATCATCACGCATAATTGGATTGAGCTTCCTTGTCTTTGGCCGCGGTCATCTCCCCTGGTAAGCACATGGAGACCTTAAATTGAGAAACACCGGAGAGGAAAGGCTGATTCCTTTTGCCGGCACAGTTTTATGTGTCCTGGTGATGGCTCCCGCGGGCAGTGAGAAGAATTTCAATACTCACGAGTCTGGATCATCTCAGTTCCCGTCGGCAGCGGGATTCAATAGCAAACAATTCAATATCTCCAATCCCAGGTCTGGCTGAAGCACGGAATGTCTATGCTATATATACAAGTTTGGAAAATGAAATGATATATTTTCAGACCTCTTAAAGCTTCTCCCACAAGGTCGTTTGCCGTGCGGGTTTGAAGAATGCAGGTTAACGCTGACCGAAAGCTGTCCGGTACTTCATTTTATTGCACCGCTTCTACAGTCCCATTAAGGGCATTAACATATAAATTAATTCTTAATTAGAACATTGCTGCACCGTCATACTAGATCTCCTTACTTTCTCTCTCTTTCCATCGTTAAAGGGATACACCACCCTTCCCTTTAAGATTATAGTGCGTTACTGTGATGTGCATTGCCCTTTTCTAATTCAGTACAATTATGTTACATAAAAAATTTGCACAAGAAATTGCTAAATAGTGTGTGTGTGTGTGTGTGTGTGTGTGTGTGTGTGTGTGTGTGTGTGTGTGTGTTTTCTGCTGTAGGTGGTGAGTCTTAGAATTTTTTTATCTCAAAATGCATGATGTGCTTCCTCACCAGATTTCATAAGTGTTCTTGGTCATAACAGACAAGTAGGTTATTCAATATTTGTATCTCAAGAATGAGATACGCGTAAATGCGGGAGATGGGTATCTGTCAGAGTGAAGTTATAGGATTTTTTTTCAGACAAGTAACAATCTCTTTAATCTTAGATTTATGTGTCAAATCTGGTGGTCAAGTAACAACTGCGTTCTGAGGTAATGTTTTCCTAGGTCTACCACTAAAAAAACAACAGAAAAAATTGCACTGTTTAGCACCTCGGTGCGCACTTTTGCATGTGAAGTGTGGTGAATTAGAATAGAGCAGTGCGCGCCATCGTAAGCCACAAAAGTTTCCATACATGCACTTGACTGTGTATTGCCCCGATGCGAAGGTATGATTTGTATATAAACCCCAGGCATGATCTAGGTCTGCGGTATATATTATACATGTTGTTAAAAACTACATGGGAAAGGATAGAGGATCTCGTTAAAGATGAAGCTGAACATAATCTAGGCTTGGGACGCCGTCTTCCATCTTGTTAGGCCCAGTGGAAAGAGCTCTTGGGGGCTAATGAGCCGTACAAGTACGAAAAACCTGCCCTGTCATGCGGACATAAGGGATTAAGTGCTCACACGGGACCCGCGGACGTCGGCTAGGCCAGATGAGATTCTTATTTGATGTCCAGCTTAGCCGAGCATGGGACACACACAAAAAAAACCAACGTGAGTTCAGTCAATATGTTCAGTCATTGAAACTCTTGTGGCTTTGCGAGATGGACGGGCTATCTCTTAAAATCAGTCCACTTCGGCTCAATCTTCAGTCACGGAAATTTATTTATTTGTGGCTTCCTGCGAAATGATATCCGTGAGTCTTATTTGAGGTCCAGCTTAGCCGAGCATGGGACACACAGACACACAGACACTGACACAGACACAGACAGACACACACACACACACACACACACACACACTCAGACAGACACAGACACAGACACACACACACCCACACACACCCACGCGCGCGCGCACACGCACACACACACACACACACACACACACACACACACACACACACACACACACACACACACACACACACAAGTGACTTCGTCAATATGTTCAGTCACTGAAACATTTAAGGTGGCTTGCGAGATGGATGGGCTATCCCTGAAATTACACCACTTCGGCTCAATCTTCAGTCACGGAAATTTATTTATTTGTGGCTTCCTGCCAAATGGTATCTCTGAAAAAGTGATCCATTGGTTCCACACATAGAGCTATTTTTGTCAGTCTCTACTCTTGTCATCCTCTTCCCCTTGATTGTTTTCTTAATTTTGTGTTATTGTTGTTGTTGTTGTTGTTGTCGTTATCGTCGTCGTCGTCGTCGTTGTTGTTGTTGTTGTTGTCGTCGTCGTCGTTGTTGTTGTTGTTGTTGTTGTTGTTGTCGTCGTCGTCGTCGTCGTTGTTGTTGTTGTTGTTGTTGTTGTTGTTGTTGTTGTTGTTAATAATGGTGATGACGATGATGGAAATGATATATTCTTGAAGAGGGCTTTACAGATGAAATATTTTATCGCACTCATTAAAAAAAAAATACATGGTGTAAATTGAATCGTTAATTATATATTATTTGATAGCCTTATTTCTTGATTTATCATATGAAGATGATGATGATGATGATGATGATGATGATGATGGTAGTGATGATATGGTGCTGGTGGAATATATTTTACCTCACAAATGAAATTGGGTTCCAAAGAAAGACACTTAATAATTTCAATACATGTTAATACGTGTATCTCTTCTTTAAGCTTTCAATCTCTAAGTGCAGAAAGGATGATGTGTTTATTTAACGAGAATAGTGATGTTGATGACGGATTTTCTGTAATAGCTAGACGCTTCATCCTGTTTAGGTTATGAAAACGTTGTTACGAAGTTTACTACTATCAAAGACAATGAAGCTCGAAGTAGCAAGTCTTTTTAGCTACATTAGTTCTTTTATGGGTTTTGATATAATTCAGGAGGATGCACGTTTTGATTGGCTTGTGATCATTGTGTTTTTTTCTCTGAACTTTAACGAACTTTGTTGCAATAAATCAGGATAATAAAACAGAAAATACAAGCACAGACAAATCGCTTTATACAGATGTAAAAATGTAAAAAGGTATATGCACAATGATTTTTATAGTCTTTGTACTGTACAAAAGATGAGCATATTAATAGCTTCTTATGTTACACTATATTAGATGTTTGAGACCACCATCTAAGACACTGACTGTACTCGAGAAATGACTGAAAAAAACATCAGTAGTATCTATTTTCAAAACATAGAAACACTGTAAATATCAGTTAATACCTATGTAATGGAGAATTTGACCCTCCAGATAGCACTTCTCTCTAATGTAGAGGAAAGGGAAAAGACTATGAAAGGCTACGAGAAGATAAGAGGAGTGAAAGAAAGGTGTGTGGGTGGGTGGGTGAGAAGAATAGGTAAAGAAAGAGACAGGCGCCTGTTAAATAGATTGAAGAAAAACTAGACCAGTGTAGACAACCATTATTATGATAAAGGAGATAGGAACAAACAGCTACGTCACTGGAGAGGTTGCATAGAAAACGAACACCCAAGGTCCATCTTGAGACCAGTATAAACCTTAGATTTCAACTAGACCTTGGCCAGATGGAAAAGAATAACCAATGACGTCAGTTATGGGCGATGATAGTAATCAAAGCAGGACATAATATAATAATCGCGGCCATCATTACTTCTTCTGAGGCTATCAGCCAAGTTTTGGCATGGCGTCAGAACGAAAACTGGCCACCGGAAATGAATTCTTGGACCGTCCCAGAGTACGATGCCACGTCTCTAAAATGCATTTCTGTGCTCTTTATTTATCCTTTGCAGAGACGTGAATCAATGGATGTCTGTGTGCGTCGTTCGATAGGAAATAATATATCCAATAATAATGAGAGTTGCACCCAGACAGCCTTGGGGAATAGCAAAGACGTCGTGGCTTTGAGTGTGATGTAATAATAACAGAACTGGACAATATCGTCCCTCAGTCGTATCAGATCTATGAACGCCTACATCCCGAAGGACTAGTCAGACCAGATACATATAACCCCTTCGCCCTTTGAAGGTCGGGTCCCAAAGGATAGGTGAACGCTTCGGCTGTGAAGGTCAGATCAGATTACAAGACTGGGGGGATCTGCACCGGCCAGTTCTTCACTACTTAAAAAGAAAATTCCCTCATGTTCTTCATCCAGGGAAGTATATGTTTTTGTTGTTCGGAAGTCTTTGAACAAACCAATCCACTCAAGGGGACTAAGCATACCGCCAGATATCCAATCATCCAACTAAGGACCAGCACTTACACCGCCAATTGCGCCAAGGTTAGCCAAGCCTGATTTAGAGATGGAAAGCACAATATATCTCCACAGCTCTATCTTTTGTATCCTTTTTGCCCACCTTCTGTTGCCGTGGTGACAAAAACTGACTTTGACACTCTCCAAGAGTTTATTCTTGGCACGAATCTAGAGACTGTTAAGATAAGAAATCTAAGAGATTAGACACATCGCTCTGTATTAACCCTAATTCGACATACAGTCCAGCAAGTATCTGTGGTACATGATATTTACCAAAGATAGTGCGGTGAGCGGATTTTATTTCACATTAATGAAGCAAAAAGACTGAATCAGGGAGAAAAGAGAGACTCTTCTGTAGAAAGTCTTAAATAATCAAGAGGTGGAAGAAACAGAATAAGAAGAAGAAGGGAAGCTTGATTAACTGTAGACATTGCTGTGTCATATAAAACTGTTCTTTAGTATTGTAGGCCTACATTAGTTCAAAGTTCGGGTTTGGTAGGAATCATTTTACAGGGGAGGGGGTGGGAATGGACATCTTTTAGCGGGGAGGGCAG
>JAWQUT010000131.1:896976-908284 GCA_033807755.1 Ellobium chinense | reverse complement strand
AGGAACCTTTATTCTATTCCTCTCCACGCCGGTCTCCCTGTCACAAATACACATCTCTATCGGGTTTGCCATTTTGTCAGAGGATAACAGGGAAGAAACAGACACCATCAAGTTGTCCGCCATGGTGTTTTTTTTTCCCAGAAAAGTGAGGTGGGTACAAAGAATCTCATGGGAGGACATGACGATGATGTCATTGTAATTAAATTGTCAAATTAACCCTTTAACTACCAGCCTAATCACCCTTTGCTTTATTTCTAAATGTCATGTCAATGGACACAACTCAGTCAAAATTAACGTAGACGTCACAAAATGTATTTTTTTTGGTGTATAAAGTGCGATGGGATAGAACTCGGGGGCAAGCGAAGGCGGGGAATCTGATAGGTATCAGGTTAATACATGTGAAATGTCATTGGCCAAGCTATAGGACCAAAAACTTATTCTATTCTATTCTATTCTATTCTATTCTATTCTATTCTATTCTATTCTATTCTACACATTCATCACAGAAGTTGACCGAGTTCTCGTGTGGAGGCGATGTTCCACTTTACCATTAGCAAATAAAAGGGAGTGCGTTTTTTAAGTGCAGTGGAGTCCTTGGTGCTAATGTGTTGCACTGGGATAAGGTGAATGATCTGGCCAGCTTTAGATGGATGAGACAAAGGTTAATGGTTAGGAGGACGAGGGGACAAGATATAGTGGAGATACACTGGGACAAGGACAGACTAGGTTTGGGGTAACGTTAGGAGGACGAGGGGACAAGATAGAGTGAAGATACACTGGGACGAGGACAGACTAGGTTTGGGGTAACGAATACTGCCACATTTAATCAGAGAATATCCTTTTATGCACATCTTGTTCATCCAGGAATAGCACTCCTCAGAGAATTCCATGAAATCGGAGAACGTTATCTTTCAGTCAGAGAATGTGCTTCAGACAGAAAACAAAGTATCTGATATCAATCAATGAAACCTAAATTTTGACAGCTTAAATCAAAACCTATTTTTGTCGCTTGTGTCTCTTGTTTTTATTCTTGTCATAAATGCTCATCAATATCTTTATTATTACTTATTTGTGGACGTACACGGCTTTTTATTCCTCAACCATCTTTTTCTTATGTACATTTAAACTGTCACTAAATTATGTGACTTATGTGAAACTGCAGTAAGTTCAAAGAATTTCATGAAATAGATAAGATAAGATAAGATAAGATAAGATAGATAAGATGTAACTTTATTATCCAATTACTGGAAATTTGCTCTCACAGCATGTTTGACAATAATACAATACATTAATCCAAATACATAAATGACATCACTACACCATTTCACGACTACACACACACACACACACACACACACACACACACACACACACACACACACACACTAACAAGTTACCAGCCACATCATTATATATCGCGTTCAGGAACTGCTGCTGATGGATATGGCGGATAGTAAAAAAGATCGCCTGTATCGCTCCCTGTGTGTTCTTAAATATAGTATAAGTCCACTTCTTAACGATCTTGTTTCTGATTGGTACAAGGGGATGTAAAAGGCATCTCAGTTCATCTTATTTGTTCACTAGCAATAATACATCACATAAATATAATGTGCCTCAAGCATATTTATTAGTGTCTCGCAACCAGGGCTTTTCTTTGCCAGTACTGTATCTTGAAAATCATTTGAGTCTTCTTTACAAAAAACAAAAAAACCCAAAAATGTTATCAGGAATGAGTATTGACATGTAGATCAAGATGGTGTGAAACACCTATTCTGTCTGGATTCCCAAATTAATCTCTTTTGTTGCGAGACACTGGATATACCCAAATATACAAATTCATTTTGGTGGGTACAAATAGGTACAAATAACTGTCTGGAAAGCTCCGCATAGGGCAGCTTGCTCTTGGAGACTATAATTGCTGGCAAATAATCAACGAAAATATACCCAAACAAGGCTATAAATCGGCAGTCTTGAAGTCGGTAGAACGACGTGATGACAACTGTGCTGAATTGTGAGCCAGAAAGAAACGCATTGAGATGCATAAAATACGACACATTTTGTTTTGTTTAGCTCCCCTTGCCCTCTCTTCCCTCCCTTTTCCTCTTCGTACCCTAGAGGAAAGGGCGTCTTCACATATTTAATATTCCGTTTATGTTTTATTGTTGGCGAGAAATATGAATGAGGCCCAGATATTGATATACCATCATCTCCTATCACACGGGAGAGTGATATAACGATCAACAAGGGACTGCTTCAGGGAAGATAGAAAATAAAATATTATATCAAAGATGGCGTGAGAGATGGTTTAAGGCAGGGATTCACAAAACGTCTTGGCCCCCCTTACCCTGGACGCTTTATTGCCAACTCACTACATTGCCAACCCACGTCCTCCAGTCTTAAAAATCATTACCTGGTTTTCTTAAATAAAGTAAGGTCAATTAGTTAACACCTCATGTTTACGGTGATACAGTCGGTTATTCGCACTCTTCCTGAAATTTGCTTGACGCATCTCCAGGGCTACGCGTTTACAAGACTGAAAACCGTTTAACTGAGGTATTCCCGGGATTGGGGCTTGCCCTCTATGCCATGAGCTTGTTCAAGAAAGATAGCACCACCTACCCGTCCACCTTTCCTTCCTTCCTACCTTCCTACCTTCCTTCCTTCCTTCCTTCCTTCCTTCCTTCCTTCCTTCCTTCCTTCCCTGTTATTGCTCCTTATTTTTTTCTTTTAAAAATTTGATAATCCCAAATTTCATTCGACCTATTTCGTTCGTGGCCCTGAGACCGTAATCCCATCAGTCCCTTGCTAAGACGTCTGTGAATAGTAGATGGAGTGAGTAGGCAGAGATAGGCGCGGCACAAAATAATGAAAGAAGGAAGGAAAGATGGCAGGAAGGAAGGATGGCAGGAAGAAAGAAAGAAAGAAAGGGAAGAACGAAAGGAACGAAGGAAGGGAGCAGGGAAGGAAGGAAGGAAGGAAGGAAAGAAGGAAGGAAGGAAAGAAGGAAAGAAGGAAGGAAGGTAGGATGGAAGGGCAAGTGGGCTCAAAAGGAAGAAGAAAAGGGGTGGATAAAAGGAAGAACAGAAGGAAGGGAAAGAAGGAAGAAAGGAAAGAGGAATGTAGGGGGGGAAGGAAAAATTGAAAATGAGATGAAAAGAAAGAAAGAAAGAAAGAAAGAAAGAAAGAAAGAAAGAAAGAAAGAAAGAAAGAAAGAAAGAAAGAATAATGGACGGACGGACGGAGGGAGGGAAGGAAGGAAGGAAGGAAGGGAGAAATCAGAGCGTGACCCTATGTATAGTAATGTATAAAATAAAGTGTTTAGACCGAATGAAAAAAAACAAACCACCAACCCACAAAAAGAGAATAGTTTAGCCAGTCTGAGATCGTCGACAGAGATCAATCATACTCTCTTGGTGGGAAGTCCACGAGGGGAGCTGATCTTTCCTACTCTATTTGGGAGCGGAGATTTATGGGTTCCTCAAACCAACACAGAGATTAGTTTGGCTTTTTGGCTTTTAGATAGTCTGAGCGTCTTGGCTGCGTCCACCGTTTGCAAGGACATAGGCACTGGTTCGCAGACTAGCTGCTGTATCATCCTGTCTCATTGTCTGTCTCTGGATTTGGTCTGTCTATTCTTGTAATGCAAATCTTGTTGTCTGTAAGAATTTTTTTGTGTGTGTGTGAGTGGCGTAGATTGAAGAGGCGTGATTTCTAAGCCTATGTTCAGACTAATAGAAACCGAGTTGCACTGCAGCCGAGGTGGCGCGAAGGCGTCTTAGTTATTCCCATTAATAGAAGCAATAGTCACCAGCGCTTCTGGTGTGGATAGTGAATGGTTGTAGAGGAAATATATTGACTTGTATCCAGACTAAAAGTGACCGACCTGCATGCAGCTGATGTAGTGCGAAGGTACCTTATTAATTCCCACACATTTCTGCTTATCGGCCTATTAAGAGCTACTGTTAATGGACTTACAGAAGGTTCCTTGGCATAGAGCACCTTTGTCTTTTGCTATATAATATACAATTCTGTAGATACTGTATACTACACTTACATCCCGACTCTTATGTTGATAAACCTTAACAGACCATCGGTGATAATAATATTCAACGAATCATCCATATATGCTTTTAAAACTGCTCTCTCCCTAACGAATTTAGAAATTGCACGATAAAGAATTCGTTAAAGTTCTGCAAGTTTTCTCGCATAAAATTGCAAAATGCGAAGGAATGTGAACTGACATTCTCTATTAACTTTACTAATTCTCCGTTCGTTAATGTTCTACGAGAGCGACAGCGTCCGTGCGTCGAACATAAGAGAGGCTGCCAAAACGATAATAATTTATTTAAGGCTTCTCAAAGAGTAGTCTGGAATGTGGTTATAGATCTTGGCACGATACCGGTCCGCCTTTACACGGGTGGTGGCACGCTAACGAAGTTCTATAAAAATAATATGAAACAACAGCCAGTAGTCTAGTAAAAATGTGTGTGAGGTATGGCAAAGTTAGGAACACCTGCCTTCATAGTAGTAAAAACAAATTGCACAAAGGCAGCCTCGAGCCTGGAGTACGTTGAGGGTGTTTCAAATCTGTGCCAAGGGGGCAATGCCACTATAATTATATCGTCCTTGTTGGCTTATAACCTCCTAATTCAGAAAAAAATGATATTCAGAGAAATATGCCATCACATGCAACCTTTTGAGTGGCATGGAACTTAGTTACTCATCATAAATCTTCATAATCATCATCACCAACACCACTTCAATCATTTGAATAATAAACAAGTTTAACAAGTTTATTGGGAATAAGCCCAGACCACAGCCGTGGCACATGGGCAAAATACAATATGCAACGGGACAGCACATGACATTTTAAGCACTACAGCTACTAACATCACACATGTTCACAACGCATTGTTACAATCACGTGCATCCACAACGTTCTCAAATATTTCACATTTAACAATAATATGTAGACTAACACTCACTTTTACTAATAATCATTCAGTCCTTACACTTCTTTTCTCTTCTAAATACTTAATAGCTATATACATGTTATTGGAATGTTTGTAACGCAACTTCAATGAATTTAGCCAATTTAACTAAAACATTCGTTTTCTTACTCTACAGCTCTACAGGACAATTGCAGCAGTACACTACAGCAGCTGCGCTAATTTCTTGAAAGCGTTGACTTTACATTATAGTTCATTAAACTACATTTGGGCTCTCTCACAGGGGTTAAATTATTTCTTCAAATATAATTCGAAATCGGTTACTGTAAAGTCAAAGCTTTTCAGAAATTAACAAAATTGATGTGGCGTTCCGTTGGAGTTTCCTAACATTCATTTCGGATGATTAACTGTTGATGATCTATAAAAACATTATGTTAAAATCACGTCGACTGTCCTTTCGACTGACGCCTTCTTGAGCTAGAATTCAATACAGGGTGGAAGTGCAAAAAAAAAAATATGCAAAATAATGTGAAACCTGAAAGTAAAGACGACAAAAGGTCACGATATCATCATCATCATTATCATTAATACAGAGTTCCAAATTTTTGGATAAGTGTCCTTCTTTAGGGAACAACTAAGAAATAATGAACACAGAATGGTCAGATGAACACATCATCATCATCATTATCCTTGTCAGCTCTTATCATCATCAGCGTCACCATCGTCAGTTCATACTCGCTTCATCATGGCTATTGATCTAGAGAAACGTCCTTATTTGGATAAGATACTACCGTTTGTTATTATTATGTATCAATCCGACTCTCTCCGTAAAATATACAATCAGAGCAGATAAACCATTTAAGCGCCCGCAGGAATCTTTAAAAAAAATTAGGTCAGAGCGTCAGGACTGCCGGAATCTGCAGCAGCGTCAATTTGAACTCAGGAAATCACTGCCTAGATAGTTCAAAAGAGACGAGAAAGGTGCGGGGAGGGTTAAAGAAAAGATGCCGCGAGATAGAATCAGGGATTTGGTGGTGGTGGGACTATCACAAATTCAGGATCACGGAAAGGCGAGATGGGGTCTGGTGGGAGAATAATCTCGTATACCTAATATTAGAGAAGAATTAGAGAAAAATTTGTCACAAAGTTGGGGTCACCGATATAATGCCAGATAGGGTTAGGTGGGCGAATAATGTCATATAACTCATTACCGAAACTTTGTAGGTCATCTTGAAAATCTGAAATCATTTCTGAGGAAATCATGAAGACCCACAGAGTAGAGATCTACAGTTAGATCTACGTCACAAGATCCAATGAAAATTAACATAATCTTACTCCTCCTCACATTTTCTCTTATCATCACGCTCATCCCACATTTTCCTAAGTCCCTTGTTTTGTTTGTTTGTTTGATGGTTTGAGTTGTTTATATTACTGTGTTCTTACATTTATCTTCTTTTCCCTATTAAAACCAAATGTAGAGTTTTGACTCGTTATTAAATCCCAATTTTACAAGCTAAACCACACCTGCCTCACTGTTTTGTTTTGAGCGACCGGCTGAGGATGCTACATTTCTTAAAACCTCAAAACATGATTTAGGCTAATGTGGAATGAACGTGACAATTTCCTGCTCCACAAATTAGGTGAAATGCAAATTTTGGTATTATTTTTGTTCAGAATTTCAGACGCCTGTGATGGCTTTGGACTTCAGGCATAAGCTCAAAAACTTAAAAGAGTCTAGACATTTTAAGAAGGATGTACTCTCTTCATGTTACAATAATGGTCGTGAACCCGTGTGTTTCAAGTGCCACCTGGATGTGTATGCTAAAAACATGGAGTTAGAATTTAGGCGTAGCATAAATTTTAATTATTAAGACAAACTGTTGAAGATAACTAATGCGGAGTGTTTTCACCGTAGGGAGGTAACAGAATGTTGAAGACGTTTTTGAAATGCCGAGACTCTGAAGCCTGTGATCAGTCAATTTCGTCCAAATTTATTGGTGCTCAAGAGAATTAGGCTTTCAAGGGACGATGTTCTGTAGAATGCGATGTTTTGCATCAGTAAGGATGAGCAAGGTTGAACAAGGTTTATTGGGATCACGGAATCCAACAAACCACAAGGTGGAACGTAGGTTTACATAATAACAAATGACCGTACAGAATAAACATCAAACAAATATTCACCAATCGATACATCAAGAAATCAATCAACCGGTCAGCACTTCAGTCAATCGCTCACTCATCAATAATTCCACTCATCAATCAGTTAGCCAAGCTATTTCATTTAGCGCTCAAATCCAACATTTACTGGCATTGTGTATTATCCTCACCCTCCTCCTTATTTTTCTGTCATCCCCAGCCTTACCCCCTGAGCTGTACACCATCTGGGAAGCTTACCCGTGGCACTTCGGCGAGCCGTTCTGCATCTTCAAAGCCTGGTTCAATGAGATGACCACCTACGCCTCGGTGCTGACCATCACCAGTTTCACGGTGGAGCGTTACATAGCCATCTGTCACCCCATCCGAGGCCAGCGCTCGGCCAGACAGTCCCGTGCCGTCAAGTGTATCATCTCTATTTGGCTCATCTCGGCCTTGTGCGCGCTGCCTTACCCCATCCACACCCGGGTGTTCACGTTTGTCAACGATCCGCTCCATGGCAAGCCGCTCAGCGAATCATACGTGTGCAACATTCCCTCCCGCTGGCAGCACAGGATGGGCTACTTCTTCCAGGTGTCCACCTTCATCTTCTTCATCTTCCCCATGGTGATCATCACTGTCATGTATCTCATGATCGGCATGAGGCTCCGCAGCTCCGCCATCTCGAGGTCTTTCTCGCCTCAGTCCCAGCCAGCCAAAACCGCGGCGACTCGGGCAAGAAGAGCGGTGCTTAGGATGTTAGGTGAGACATGGATAAACACGAGTTCTTTCCTTTCTACTTGTCTTTTTTCTTTATCTGAAGTGTGTTAACATTCAAGGGACTAATATTATGAGCTTTTGAATATCTTTCTTCTTTGTTAACTGTCTGGTTTGTCCGTTAGGGACTCGTTACCAAAAGAATTTTCTCATCTCCCTTCCCAGTCATCAGTCTCTCCGTCTCTGTTTCCCTTATATTCTTTCTATCATTCCTATGCTTTGTTAAAACAACAAGAACAACAATAACAACAACGAGAACAACAACAACAACAACAACAACAACAACAACAACAACAACAACATATCATAAAGACCAATACAAACAACCACAAATCGAGGGGGAAAGTTATCATCAGCATCAACCACAACATAAGAAAAATCAGCAGCAACCAAACGAGAAAAAAAAAAGAAATTGTCACGAACACCATCAGAAACATCCACAAGAAGATCGTTGAATATTTTTACCATGTATATTGCCTTATTTAGTTTACATCTTCGCATTCTTTGGCATAAAATCTGTGCCTGTTTACATGCCATCAGGCATCATGGCTCACTCGCTAAAAACCATGAACAACATCAGCAACAACAAAAAAAAAGTCAGTGGTTGCTAGAAGCTGACAACACCGTTCAGGAGAAAAAGCCGAAGTCGTGATTTATGATCACCATTTGATCTCTGACCCGAATCTTCAGTCCCCATCGCTCACGCTTAATGACAGCACTCACGAGAAAAGCGCATCATACATGCAGGGAATGGCGGCAATCAGAGAAGGATTAGGGATGCAAATTGCAGCCAGACTCGCTGCATTCTAAAGTGATCATTTGTCTTTGAAAGTGAAAAATAAAGAAGAAAAAAAAAAAGATGGGCAAAAAAAAAGAGCTCTGGATGGGAGCAGGCAAGGAGGAATGAGGAACAGAAAAAAAACAACCAACAACCTAGATGCTACTCGAAGAGGACAGAAAGGGGAGGAGGAGCTCAAATTGTTTTTAGATTTCTTGACAGAAACTGCTGAACGATAGTCCTAACGTGAAGAGACGGATAAATAAGAAACTCAGTTTGGTGCTTCCCTGGCCCAGGCGCCCGTTTCACGGGATTTGTCTTGGCTGAAACGACACCGATCCCTTTTTATTGGATTTTCTCGCAACTCGTTGTCAGCTTCACTTGTACTCTAGGAGTTCTCTAGCGTAATATCAGCTGACGTACGTAAATGCTGGCCTACTGAAGCCTCGCCTGGCCCAGGTTTCGCTTTCATCGGACTCATTCAGTTTATCTCTCTCTCTCTCTCTCTCTCGCTCTCTTTCTGTCTATCTGTCTCTTTCTCCAGTCTCGTTTGTCTATCTGTCTCTCTCCACAACGCGCCTGGTAGGCAAAGAGGAACGCCGAAAGAATGAGCAGACTTTCTTTAAATGCGGATTTTTTATATATTTTTTTTTGGATGCCATCTCCTCCATCCACCAGCCAATTTAATTGTTGCACGAGATTTAATTTGGCCGACACAGCCGCTTAATTTCATTGTCACTGCGGGAGCTCCATCTGGTCAAGGAGAATTAACCTCTTTATCCCGCCTTTAGCCAATCCCAAGAGGCGAAGGGAGGCGACTGACTTCCAAGGGCACTAACTGTGGTGGGAGTGATAGGAGACATGGTGCAGACGTACTTCGTAATTGTTATCGATGAATTTTGCTGCAGTATTTAGGTGGAGGCGTATGTTGGTAGTTACTTATGTTAGGCATAAAACGAATATATAAAGAAAATCACGAGCTTTTTTAGTTTTATTGTCACCTCGCTAACATTTGAAAATGCTAAGATGTAAAGTCAAAACTGGTAACACCGGAAGTGTTGGAAGCTGTAGCAACGCAATCCTGCGACCTCAGTGTTCATAAGATTAAGATAATCCAATTATTCCCATTGTTTCTGACATTGTCGTGGCGAATAAAGCTCAACCCCCCCCCCCCCCCCCCNCACCTCAAAATATTACACTTGCCGCTCCCAAATACATTTTGAGCGTTTCTGTACCGGAACAGTGGGGCATGAGGCACTTAATGAAATAGGGACTATCCATTATGGGAAAGTAACTGAGTCAGGGACAATACAGTGACTACATCATGGGGCAGTGATGGAGAGAGGGACAATACATCATGGTACTGTTACTGAGATAGGGAGATACATCATGAGTCAGTGAGTAAGGGAGGGACAATATATAATGAGACACAATACAAGCACAATACATGGAGGAACAGTAACTAGTTTAGGAGAGGGACAGTATCCATGCATCAAATGATAATAATAGAGAGACAGACGGACAAAATGTGACGATATCCGGAGGAGGGACAAAAAAAGGTAGCTCAGAACAGAAGTCTCAGCATTGAAGTTAGGTCAGGGTGTTTTACATCCCACCATATTCAGATAAAACCCCAGGAGTAAGATACCTGTATCAGCCAATGAAAGCAAATGTTTTCCAGCAGTCAGTGAGATTCCTTGATATCTCTTTTTATTGTAAAGTTGTGTTCCTCATAAACTTGAAAACAAAGATGCAACTTTGGGTTCATTTTCCTGAGTTCTTTGGGAAATGGGCTTGGCGGATCTATGAGTATGGAAATAGCCACATAAGCACCTTTACTGAACCACCGGAAGTAAGAGATGTGTAAGTACTTGTACTATTGTAGTAGCCAGTAAGAACTGATGTTTCAGATCACATCATATTTCCCGATACCTATGAATTTGAATGAATGAAAGAACCAGGAGCTAGGAAGAAAACTTTCTATATTTGAATGAAAGTCAAACTGATAAGTAAATTAATGTCGAGAAAATTTGACTGGCTGATATAATCTGAAGCATTTCGTTCTAATTGGCCGATACATCTTTTACTTCCAGAAGCTGTTTTTCCCACCACAGACTAAAAAAACCCCAAAAAAATAACATCTTCTAAAGCACTTATCCCCATTAGTTACATTACCGACAGAGACCCTTTATGTCTCCATGTGAATCACACTGTTTTTCTCTGAAGTTTCTGTCTGTGGTAGCCGTTCTTGTCGACAGTGCTGATACTACTTGCTAATCGCTGCGTTTTGAGAGTATAGGTATCCTGCCGATGATGGTGTCTGGCGACATCCGAGAAGTTGCTGCTAATGCTTAACGGATTTTTGTTGTTTAAATTTAAATTCTCTAGTTCCCACTTCCTGGTTTTATTCATGCATTTTCAGGTACGCCATGCCCCGGTGTCGTAAAGACCTCCGTCCAAACTCCTCCAGGTCACTCCTGGAGCGTCTGAAGTGCGCAATCCTTCCTGAAAGTTGTGTCCAAAATGGGCTGAATGTCCTTCTGTTTATTAGATGTCTAGTTTGTCTGGGGCTTGCTAACATAAGAAAAATTATTCTCACCTCCTCCTTGTGGTCAGACTCGCCATCCCTGCTCACCCACTTCCTAAACCCCTCCCCCCAACTCCCCCCCCA
>JAWQUT010000131.1:876999-895808 GCA_033807755.1 Ellobium chinense | reverse complement strand
CCCCGATCTCTTCCTCACCCCTCCTCGACATTTTTCTCCCTGTCATTATGCCAGAAAACGCCGGCCTGTGAGCCTCTAGTTTACACAGATTTATTGAGATAGGGCAGTCCGACATAACAATCAATCTCAGTGATGTAACAGCCTCGGGATTTTATTTATCCGTGTTGTCTTAAGTTTATTGTTTGAGTTCTGCCGTGGTATCACAGCAAGAAGGCGTATCCCACTTTGAGCATGTTCACCGGAATATAATTATCAGGCTCATTGGCTTGATACACTCTCCAGATTGGCTTGGCATGCTGGAGTATTTATAAAATAAAGCCCTGTCAATGGACATTGCCCTTTTGCGAGACGTATAAATCTTCTCTCTCTTCTTCTTCTTCTTCCTCGTTTTCTTCTTCTTTTTCTCTTATCTGCTTCCTTTTCTTCTCTTCTTCTTCTTCTTTCTCGTATTGTTATTGTCTAATATGAAACGTTTCTAAATATGTACGAGCCGTGCACAATATTCTATGGTAATAACAGTGACCCAGAGTGGCTTTGCCATATCAAAGAGAATTATCGCCAATCAGTCTCAGATAACCCCCTTTGGCACGAAACATAAAGTTAATTTCATGGTTTTTAAATGCTTTTGCTTTTTTTGTTTTTGTCTTTAATGCGTACCGCGTAAAAGTGCAACAGCCATAACATCACTGCTGCTCTGTATTGACATCACTACAATCAAACAAAAGCCAGTTCCAGTCCCTCGAACGTCCCTGAGGCCAGAAGCAATTTCTGTGGAGTTTCGTATTTATTATTTTGGACACCTATCTATTTACCATACATATTTCTTTCTTTTGTTTGTTTATTCTACAATAACAACAGTGCCCCTGTCACCCTCCCCATCCGCCCCCAGCCCCCACCCCCACCACCCCCGGTCGGAAAGGTCTATACCATAGCGTTGTGGTAGTGTTTGCATTGTAATCACTGAGGTGGAATAGACCCCTACCGACCACGGGTCAAAATGGCTGCGTGCTGTTGCTAGTAGAGGATCGTGAAAAGTCGTGAATTGGTGTCAGGGGAAGGATGAGCAATTACGGAATCTCTCTCGTGTGGATGAGCACCTGACATGCAAACTTGTGGGCCTGCGGCTCTTTGAATCATCTTTCTTCCATTTATCTCGCTAATGCACATGCGTGTAAACACGGGAACGTGAGGCATTTGTGGTCACACTTTAGGGCAAAACTGTGTAGGAGGCCCGGAAGAGCCGGGAAGACAACAATTGATGGCGAAGTTGGTTAGAACGAAGAAGCGGGGAAGTCGGTTAGGCCAAACCAATTTGTCATGTAGTAAGAGAAAGTAATGAACAGAAAGACAAGGACGGAAGAGACGGGAGTGACCTTGTTAGATTTTGTTTGGAAAGGGGAAGAGGTGAAGATGACGGAAAAGAACAAGTTCATTCGTGTAACAACAGATGCCTAAAGACTTACAAGAGAAATGACATGAACCTTCAAATCTTTGCTCTCTGTCTCTGTCTCTCTCCGTCTTTCTCTGCGTGTGTGTGTGTATGTGTGTATGTGTGTGTGTGTGTGTGTGTGTGTGTGTGTGTGTGTGTGTGTGTGTGTGTGTGCCCTCCCCCATCCCATCCTTTCCTCTTCCTCATATTTAGTTCGATCATGATTTTCCTCTACCGACCAATCTTGTTTGGAGTATTCTGCACCCTCTAAAATTCTCCCATATCTTAAGGAAATCCCCGTACCGTGCCATCCCTTGTTTTCTTGCCAAATACCTCATTCTAGATAATCCTCTCTTGTCTGTTTTTCGCCTGTTTCCTTTCTCTCTTTTTCCCATTCAGTAATCTGCTGCCACAAGACTTGCTACATCTCAGCTTTGCGTTGTGAGGATGACCTTTGATCACTTCCTTACAATAATGAATGCCTTGTTTTTCGATGTTTTAAACATTTCTTGAAACCGATACAAGCTGCACTTGGAGCTGTTCGAACGGAATATTTGAATATCTCGAATTGTCAAATAGATGAGTTGGCTTAAACGTGGACACTCACGTCAAAAATGAATTTCTGTTTTCCAGTGCTTTTTTTGTCTGAAAAGTATTTATGGCGCATACCGAGACAATCTGACGAAGAAAGAGCATCGTTCTTTTACCGCATGCGTGTGTAATACCACGCAATACAAGGAGCTGGTGTGACCGGGATTTGCCTTTGGGTGTAGAGTTATTCCCCTTCCCCGACCAGCAGCGGCTTGTGGCAAAAATGATGACGTCACTGAAATTCCAGCAACTACAGACATTTTTATCTGATAATGTATTACTTAGCTTTCAGTTAAGGTTTTGGTCCTCCAAACTCAAAAGTAAAGTTTGACCGTTTAAGCCAGGTAAAGTATTTTTCTTTTGTTGGGGGGNGCACAGTTGCCGTTTTCAGTTATTTTAAGAGATTCATACAGACGTGTTATCAACCGTCCTCAGAGCACTGGCTAGATAGCTTGGCCGTGCGGGTAGAACGTATCTGACATAAGCTTATGACCATCTCACGCGCTGTGGGTGTAAGAATTCAGACTTTGCATAACGTAACCCTGTAGGTTGTCTGGGGCAGGCAGAGACATTATATCATATTGACAGACACTTGAAAGTCTGTTTTATTAGAATATCAAGGTATCGTATGATTTAACATGGTCTGTAGGATGATGCAACTTTCCTTTAAACCAGGTTGCAACTGAATGTCATGTAAATCGCTTCCATTCTAACATAAATTGAATTGAGCAACAAGGGATGAATTCATTATGTACACCCTTTCTTAAGCCCTAATGCAACAGGCAAAAGTAGGCCAGCTTATATCTATTCCGTCTCCACTAATTCAGACGACGACAGAATACCGAGTGACCTCCCGTCTAACTCTTTAGACTTTGCTCTTCCAGCCTTGTAACATCACGATTTCATTTGATGTTCAACTTATCGAATAGTTGGTAAAATTAGTCGAAGAGCTACAAATACCCGAAAACCCAGTTTTCGCACACCTTACTCAACACAATACACGTTTGATGTACTGATTCTGTGACCTTTGTTGCCCAGTGAATGTATACAGTAATGTAAATCCCTTTAGAGACCAACAGGAAAGGATTGTTAGTTGAAAAAAACAACAAAAAAAACCAGGAAGTTCGATCGTAGATGTCGCATTCATACCTAGCCTTGACCCTTTTCACAAGCAACACACACACACACACACACACACACACACACACACACACACACACACACACACAAACACACACTTTCCCCTCTTTTAAAAAAATCTTTTTTGAAGACAGCCACTGTCACAGAATTTGTTATGTTGTGTATGTCTGATGGTCCAAGCAGTGATAACAGCTGTCAAAGTGGCGGCAACGCTCACGGCGCAGTCGTCTTTGTGCACTCTCGGTTCTAACTTCCGTTCTCTGTTTGTTCGAGGTAAAGTTACTTCCCTTGAAGCAAACGGGATTACCACCCAGCAGGATGAAACAGCTTGACTTTCTTAGCAATAAGTGGCTGAATGGGAGGTAATTGGAAATGTCTACTGGAAATCTAACGTAACAAAGGGAGCTAACTAGCTACAAAAAATTATTGTCCGAAGGAACTGTAATGCTCAGTAAGGACAAATACTTACAAACAGGCATGCAGGCAGTGAACCACACAAACATAAAACACAGTATCTTTAAACTTATGAAGCTGTCTTACCTCGATCCCCCTCCCCTCGAATCCCCAGTCACAACCGTTATATTTTCCAAATCATATGATGGCAAGTACAGGCAAACAGTGTGAGGCAACTAGTAAACTATGCCAGATATACTAAACAAATCCACTATGTTCTTTATGTAAGGAAGTCGTTGTGGGATTATTTGGAAGGGTGCAACGAGCGCCTGAGGGAACTATTACTCACTCACTCACTCATTTCTCACTCACTCACTCACTCACTCACTCACTCACTCACTCACTCACTCACTCACTCATTTCTCACTCACTACTAACTGACTCACTGACTCACTGATTCACTCACTCACTCACTCACTTACTCACACTCACTCACTCACTCACTCACTCACTCACTCACTCACTCACTCACTCACTCACTATCGGCGACTTTAACAACATAGCTTTTTCTCATCTTTTCACGGCTTTCTTTGCCGCGTCACGCCATTTCTGTCTGTCTTCAACTATCTGGAAAATCTGGCTGGTGTTTTTTGCTTGTCCATGCTCTGATATATTTCTCATAATATTGTCAGTTTTTGGTCTTTTCTTCCTCATTTCCCTGCCACCTTTCCTTGGTTGACAGGCTTCATAAGAGTGCACTGTCTGTTCCGGCAGGCATGGCCAAAGAATGTAAACAGCATTTTTAAAAGAGGAATGTTCTAAGGTGCAATGCCTCTCTACAGCCAAACCAAAACCCACCAGCATAAGTGGAGTGCAGAGTGTGCTTTGCTGATTATAATAAAATATTTTTCATTTTTAAACGCGAATCAAAAAATATTTATTTTAGAAAATTGGAAATTTTGCGAGAACACTGGTATGAAGCTCTTTGCTGTAACTTTTTTTTTTTGAGTTCTCTCTTTACTGTCAGTTGCTCTGGAATGCTTTTGTTAGCTCTGTTCTCCGTCTTGCTGATTCTCAGCAATCTTCTTTGGAACCACATTTCTGTTGACATGAGTTTCTTTATGTCACTCTCCTCGAAAACTATCAAGCATACATGGATTCTGATCCTGAGGATGGTTGTTATGGATTTGTCTTTTAGATCCAGCAGTCTCTTTTTCGGCCTTTCCCATTCTAATATAAAATAACGCCAAATAATCAACCAAACGCCAAATAATCAACCAAGCCCTATGATTACCGAGAGACACGGTGGTATTTTGTGCTTGTTATTCTGTGGCCAAACATAATCTATCATATCAATATGAGAGCAGTGCTGGATGTGCCAAAGCAAAGTTAGCAGAAGGAAGGCGGTGTTGAATGTGTACTCTTAGTCTAGACTATGGCCAATATGAAACCCAGCACTGTGAGTTGAATGCAGTTTGGCCGAATCTTTACGATTCTGGACTCAAGAAATAGAGGTTGCGGATTCGATTCCCGGCCACTGGCATGGTGTAAATGTCTAGCTCATTTTCCTCAGTCCACCCGCTTATAAAATGGCTACCTAGCTGTAAGCAGTGAAAGGTATTGTCAGAATGCCAGTGACCAGCGCTCGTAAATGACAGAGATGTTAAGAAACTTGATGAGTGATCTGGTCTGTTAGGGTAGTAATACAGTAGTCTGAAGTCACGTGACCGGGCATCAGCCTAGATACGAGACTTGCAAACTGCATTATTATTATCTTAATACAAACACTTTATGAGAGTATGAATGTGCGTTTGTAACTAGACCAAAGCAAGCAATGATGAGGTTGGTGTTGAACATGCATTGTTGGTCTAGACTTGGCCTAATTAAATTATCAGTAAGTGGCTAGTGCTAAGTATACACCGTGAGTCTGCAGCCCAACCAAATCCATAATCATGACGGTTTAAACTAGTATTTGAGAATTAGCGGATAATCGAAGGGATTTCATAACATCGTATGATTTACATTACCTCTGCACACTGAACACTACTAAGGATGCATTCAATACCCATGCCTAATGTAATTCTTACGATGGTGAAGAGATCCCATCGTTAAGGCGCAAGCTCTCAGTCCATTATGGGTGTAGAGCCAACTCAAATTTATCAATATCGCGGTAGTGTTGAATGTGTACATTACCCCGTACAATAGTCCAAACCAAACACAGCGAGGAAACAGTGGTATTCAAATTGAATGTCGTGCACTTTTAGCAGTGCCGCATTTAGACAGTGAGGCTCTATGCTTAATAAAAATTGGAAACCCTTTGTTACTAAGTTATACCAGAATATCTCACTAAGTTTTGCATCAATGACAGACCTTAGGTCGCTACCAAAAAGAAAAAAAAATATGAATCATTTTTATGTCTTTCACCTACTTAATAACAAAGTATGTAAAGTGAAAAGTACAAATATTTTCAAATTTCTGAATTACTGACTACATAGCAGTCATCATCTTTAAAAGCATATAAAAAGACAGAATATTTTGTGGGATTTCTTCCGATTGTGAGATCTAAGCTTTAACTTATTTTTTTAAAGCTCAATAATAAGTACATTCGGTACTAATTGATAGTCTGTGATCAAGTCAAACTGGAAGAGTAATTTGAGGGCAGTCTGAGGTAGTATTGTATGTATATTCACAGCTAGTCAATAACCAACCCGAACCTATCATTATGGAAGAGTCTTGGTTGTCCAGTCACATCTACCGTCGACCAGTCTTGTCAGGATAAGGGTACTTCCTAGTCTACAAGCTTGCCTTACATATGAGTATGAGGAAATGTTCAAAAGTGGAGTGCTGGTTTACAGCCAAACCAAACACATCAATGTAGTGGTGAATGTGTGCTGTCCTTTTATCATGAGAGCGTCTTGGTTGTTTAGTCTTACATCAGTCGTCAACCACTCTTGTCAGTATGATCGTACTTCCTAGTCTACAAGCTTTAAATATGAATATGAGGACAATGTTCAAAAGTGGAGTGCTGGTTTACAGCCAAACCAAACTCATAAGTATAAATGTAGTAGTGAGTGTGTACTGTTTTGTTTTTTTTTGGGGGGGNGGGGGGGGGGGGGCAAAAACCAAACCTACTGGTGCGAGGGTAGAGGTTAAAAGTGCGCTGCTAACCTACAGGCAAATCTAACAGTCCTAGAATAAATAACTTTCTTACAGGACATCACTATTCATGGTCGTATTTACTATGGCACTTCCGTAATCACCCGTAAGGCCGAGCAGGCAAGAAAGAAACATCCATCTAAACCCCCATCTGTGGGCCCACCATGACCCCATCTGTATTGTTATGGGCAATTACTGTCATGAAAAGCGTATTGAAAGATTCTATCTTTGGGAATTTCTGCATGGTAATGGACTCTGCCATCTTTCTACTGTCGTATACCTCTAGCCCTCTTGTCTGCCTTGTTACAGAAAAAGACTGTACGCGCCAAAAACACAGTTTAATAGGAGACTCTGGAGACTTTCTCGTGGCGTCTCTTTTAGACAACAAATTTAAAGTTTGTGCATTAACTTACCATCGTAAGAATTACATAAGTGCATCGGTGCTGAATGCATCTTTGTTAAGGTTCAACATGCAGAATTAACGCAATTCTTGTGATAGTAAGAGATCCCATCGTTAATGCGCAAACTCTCAATTCATTGGCGCATATCGCTGGCAATCTTGCAAACTATCTAAGCAACATGAGAGTAACCAAATGGAAATATAGAGAACAATAATTATGTACTATACAAACGTGCCGAAAAACGTGAATTTGATATAATTTGAGGTTTAAGGTCTTTTTACAGAAAACAACAGTTTCCCGCGATAGTTCTCCTCGTCCCCATATTCTCTCGTTGTTTTTTTCTCGATTCCTATCATCTCTTTGTCTCTCCTTTCCTTGAAACTAGAGCTGTGTGCGTACTTTCAATATTGGCTCAGAGCCCGAGAACGATTTTTTATAATATACGTTGAATCAAGCAAAATTTTCTTTAGTCCCCTCATGATTATTTTACCTTATTGTATTGTCTTTATTTATTTTAGGTGCAAAAGTTTTCAGACATCATGAATTCTAAAACATCTCCCACATCTGATAGTGATAGAGGCTTGTCTTATTTGAAGGTTAACGTCAACATGTAATCTAAGTGGATGAAACTTTGCTTCGAGTACACGGCGAGTTTTAACCGATGCTATATTTTAGAATAATTGTGATATTACAGTGCTGATATCAACTACTGACGATACAAGGGCTTTACTACTCATGTTAATAGATACTTGGAAATAAAAACTACTGCACAGCGCGGGTACTATATTATATCTCCATCCCATTTTTCTCTCCCTAGTATTCTTCGTCCAGTATTCTCTCGGCTTTCTCATTTCCTATCATCGTCTTCATTTTCTCAATTTCTTGGAACTATCCCCTATATATATATATATACACATCCTGTAATTCTTTCTCCATTATCTCCGCCCCATCTCTTCCCACTCTTAGACCGCAAAATGTCGACCCTGTGTCGTCCAGAAGCTGGTCCGTACTCGCGAAAGATTTTGATCATTTTTTTTTCTTGGTGTAAGGGACAAGCCGGCAAGCCAAACCAGCAAATCCCCCCATGATTCTCTACATAGTCTAAGAGTAGCAAATATTGACGAACAAACACTGCTCGGCCACACTTCCGGCATGACTACCCATTTCACGAGTCCGAGTCAGACCAGATTTTTCTGGGACTTTCTTCGAGATATCTAAATCACACAAATGGTTGGCAAAATGGACACTCTCCTGGCACGGGGAAAGAAATCGAAGCGAGCTTGGAATTCTCTCGTAGATCCAAACTTCCTGTCGGGCGAAATGGGGTGATGGGAGTGGAAGGGCGGTTAGGTGGCTGTGTCTGCTAATATGGGTCAAGGTAAAGGCCATATAAAGTAAGGATGGGCAAAGTTCGAGATTAGCAGATTGGCGAACTAGAATTAATCGACCTTCAGATTCGTCGAACACAAATCCGAATTCAAATCACTAAATTTTGAATCAGGTCACGGGAATAGACAATGGATTGTAGAGAACTGTGACTTCCCATTTGGACATGTTCGCGGGCAACCTACGAATTTTGAAGTTTACAGATTCGAATCCAGAACACTGAATTCATCCAATTTAGATGCTGGTTCAGTGGCCTAATGGTTACGGCGTTGGACTCAAAATCCAAAGATCCTGAGTTTGATTCCCGACCACGGTCATGTTGTAAGTGCCTTGGGAAAGCATTTTATTCACATTTTCCTCAGTCCACCTATCTGTAAAATGGGTACCCGGCTATAGGCAGTGGAAGATATTGTCAGAATGTTAGTGATCAGCGCCCATAAATGGCAGCGGCACTGTATGCTCCCCAGGGAGTCGAGAAAGTCCTAGAATGATCAGGCCTGCTGGGGTAATAATAGTGTGAAGTCGCATGAGCGGGCATTGGCCTGGATATGAGACTTATAAACCGCATTATTATTATTATTATTATTATTATTATTATTATTCATCTCACACAAATTTTGTACTCAGACATGCCAACACCTGATATACAGCAGCGCTGAAAGCGATTGTGATGCAGATGTTCTCAGCTGGAAAGAAATCTAGAAGGCAGAGAGGAGCTTGTAAATTTTAAGAATAGCTCATTATCAGGACAGGACTGTCCCGGGCTAGCAGTGCCTGAGATCCATTCGGGATCATATGGATTGCCTCCACACCGTCTGAGAATATGATAGCTCATATATTATCTGCACGATGCCAAGATTGCTTGCCCCACTTCACGTCATTCCCACATGGTATTTGTACATTATGAGACACGTTTTGCCAGTGCGCAAACCTGCACAGGGCAAGTATAGCGCTCTCGCTAGGAACCATCGTGCAAGCGTAATCTACGGATTTGCTAACAAAGACAGTAGTCTACTATTGCTACTGTTATCACCACTGAGACAGAGAGAAAATAACAGAAAATCGAGAAGAATAGCAGAAATGGAACGAGTCCTGGTTGATAGTACGATATTATGACTCTGTAGCATTAGCATGACGTAAGCAGTATAGGTTTCGAAGTAAGAGGATAGAAAGATGTGTTACGTTATTTATGCGTGGTGATTTCACTGTACTGTGTCCAAGTATAATGCGATTTTGTCGTCCGAGCCCAAATTTCAAAAGTGGGTTTCCAGTAAATTTAATCATAGAGTCATCCTTATTAATTACAGTAATGAACATTCATGGCCTATTGTTCAAGCCACAATACCGATTCGAAACTGGAACTTAATGGTGGGTGTGTATAATTACCGATCACTCTATACTTGACAGGCATCGAAGTATTCGAATATGAAGATAAAATGCCGGAACACGTATTAGCATGTAGATCTGAATTAAAATAAAGGGTAAATAGCGATATTCTTATAGAAAGTTCTTGCAAAATTATTTGAATCATTAATAAAATTTGAGTCCAAGGTATCGCCCATTTTTCTGGAACCAGCTGCATTGTCAGCTCTAGTTGTTGTTGTTTTCGTCGACCTGATTACGTTAACTGTTGTCTGGAGCGTTAGATCTAATTTACCGGATATTCTCAATTCCCCAGAACTCATAAACAAGTAACGTTCGTGTTACACGTTGCTGTTGTTGGTGTTTTTTATTGTCCCGTTGCGTGGATGTTCTGTTTGGACTGTTGTCAATGCTGCTGTTGATGTTGTTGTTGTTGTTTTTGTTGTTGTGTTGGTGTTGTTGTTGTTGTTGTTATTGTTGTTATTGTTGTTGATTGGTGCCCCGTCCTATTTGGAGATATTGTTTCTTAACAATCAGAAAGGGACTGATACTGTGTGAAGCAGACACATGCGTGATGAGAAGCTTGTCAGAAACTGTGAGAGACGTAAAGAAAACAGTAGACCTATCTACGTCAAGGGTTCCCAGCGTGAGATGTCTGTGACGAGTACCCGTTTCAGTACGCCATGATAAATGCAGGGTGCCCGGGAAGAGCATGTTTGGTGTGCAGTTTATAGAACTTTTATAAAGCTATAATTGATTGACGTTAACTTACTTATAAGTGGATTTCAGCGACCTGAAGGGGTTGCTTTGCAGTCAAGAGACACACTGATCAAAAATGGTCGAGAACTGCTGAGTCAAGATTTTCTTTTATCGTATCCTTGATATGTTTCATGAAAAAAAGCCATCTCGCATTATTGGGAAATCCTTTTACAAACCCCCTGATTCGCCTGTTCATCCGAATGCGTTACAACCCTCAGTGGTTTCTACTTCAGACCAACTTTCTAAATTGTTTCACTGAACACAGATTTTAATTTTTCGAGTAATCCTGTGAACCAACCAACGAACCAAGCAACTAATCAACCAACCAACCAACCAACCAACCAACCAACCAACCAAGCAACCAACCAAGCAACCAACCAGCCAACCAACCAACCAACCAACCAACCAACCAACCAACCAACCAACCAACCAACCCTAACTGGGATAACAACATAATATTAAACCTCCCTAACCGAGGTAATAACAGGTCTGTGACCTCCACACTTAAGTTCAAGTGTTACACCATAATTTGACTTACTTTCTAGATACCCGGGCAACGACAGTTCTCATAATGGCTCCCCTGAGCTGAGCACTGGCTGCCCTCTGGTTGAACGCTACGGTTCCTATGGAGATTGGAGGCTCTGACCCTACTATTCCCAAGGCTAATTGGTTTCGTAATGACTCCATGTGGAGTAAGTGGACATAGGGCAGCAGTTGTTGGCAGCAGGATGGCTGTGGGTGGCAGACCAGAAACGTCAAAAACAGCGACTAGTCTCTAGCATGGGTCATAGCTGGTCAGGTTCAAACGTGTTCACTCATAAGTCAGTAAGAGGACGTTCGTTAAATTATAGTACGTTATAGTATGTTTTTCTGTATTATGTCATTCAAAACGAAACTGAATTTGAAATTTGGATTTTTGATGAAAGAGTCATGGTATTCAGAAGTACATTAAAACTTTATTACGCGTGAGACAAGTCGCCCATCTGTTATTTCCCTTTATCTTAAAGTGTGCTTACACTTAATTGTGACGGAAGTGTTTTCACTGTCATTTGTGTTCGGAGAGTTTAAAGTTGAGAGAATTGAAAAGTCAAACAGTATCATACCATACAATTTCAGGTTTTTGTGGGTCTATTCACTGTTTACCTCAGCTTTTCAGTAGATAGGAGGTTCTTTAAGGATAAGATAAGATAAGATAAGATAAGATATGGTAAGATAAGATAAGATAAGGTAAGGTAAGGGAAGGTAAGGTAAGGTAAGATAAAACTTTATTGTCCACATAAGACACACCTGTTGCATTTCCAGCAAAATACAAAATACAGTTCAAAAACACTCAATTAGACACATTGTTGTAATGACTGCTCCGCACATACTCACACGTACCCTACATATTTCAGAGCGCATCAGAACAATCTTGCAGGCTGAGAGGTTACCTTGTCAAAAAAGTTTCTGGAACCTTCACTTTCTGACTTCCTAATTCATTTAATGACAACGAACAAATTCCAGATCCCACTCCTTTTGACATGACAAATTTCCTGGGCAGCAGGAAACCATCAAATCCTGAAAATGGTCTTCCAGTTGTCTTCCAGTTTATTTTTACTTTTCTTCTCACTTTTTTCCCCCCTGATATTTCTTTTTCTTCTGAACCCGCCCCGCCCCCCTCCTTTTTGTCAAATTTCTGTCATGGATTGTCAAGATTCAATACCTGCCAACAATACTCATAGAAGCCAACAATATTCACCAGATGCCAACAATATATCTCACAGGTCAAGTGTTGCCAGATCCGTTGCTTGTTCCACATTAATTTTATGAACCTGCGTCGGAATTTCGATGTCTTTCACTCCCTTCTTTTTTTGTTTTGTTTTGTGACAAAAAACGTTTGCTATTCTTGGAAATTCCTTCGCACGACTTGCTGAAACTAGTTTCTTTTCTATGCTTCTTCGGTATAATTGATGTGAAGATGTGGAAGCGTATTCAATTTTAAACAAATAACCGAACAAACGAACAAACAAATGAACAAACAAACAAAACAACCCAGGCCAAATGGTATTCATGAGCTATGGTGGCATGGAGGTTATAATTTAAACAACTGTTCTCTTCTTACCATTAATATTTATAATGTAAAAAGTCTTTACAGAGGAATGCTATGGCACAAGAGGGCTAGATAAAACTCATCAGAATAGAAAGGAAATCAGCGGGTACTCACAGGTGCACTCACTCCCCCACCTACACCCAAACATCCTCTCTCTCTCTCTCTCTCTCTCTCTCTCTCTCTCTCTCTCTCATGCACACATATACAGACCAATAAAAACACACACACACACACACACACACACACACACACACACACATACACACATACACATACACATACACACGCACACACACACCCACACATGTATACATAAACCAGCAGACTTTTGTTCCACAGGAAAATGCTGAACTGATGACTGTGTCCGATCAGGTTACGAAGATGCAGAGTTTTATGGACTGATCAGTCCGATTTCGAAATATCATACCAGAATCGGAGGAAAATAATAGTGTAGGAGAGATAGAGCTGGAGAAAAAGAGGGAAAGATAAAACCGAGAGAGATAAAAATATGAAAGAGAGCGGAAGAAAGAGAACAGAGAATCTATAAAAACTTTAAACAGGGGTTTCCGGGCAAGGACATAGCATCGTCTCTTTCCTTATTATCATCACATGTCGTTGTCGTCACAAACACATACTCATGCTCAAGGCTGAAGTAGTAAAATAACGTAAGTTTGTAGCAGTTCATGCAATCTCATACCCAGAAACGAGAGAAGATCCGTTCTGGCCAAAAAAAAAGAAAAAATGAGTCACACCTCGTAATTTTCATGAAAGAGAAGACGTTCTTGTGAGAAGTGGTAGCTCCGTCTCTTGGAATCCTGTTTACGCCGAACTGCATCAAATTCAATTACAGGTTGTGCCTTAAGTGTGTAAGCACTAGAAACCTATTGACCCCTTCATCAAAAAACGAGGAGGAGCACTTCAAATGCTGGAGAAGCCTTACTTTACTACGCTTTCTCTATTGCAAGATGTGGAGTCTTGATGAGCACCCATGCCGCTCAATGCGCGTTCGTAATTTCAGGCATTAGCGAAACCTGTCGGGAGCAATTCAGCAAATAGTCGTGTAAAGTCAAGTAATTCGCCATGCAAGGTCGCTTGCGGCCACAAATAACCGTAACAACCAATGGCCATTCTGGCTCATTTACGTTATTATGTTTAGGATGAGATCTGTGCATCATTAATGGTATTTTGTGTGGGGAGCCTCGACAAAAGAGGACCAGGGGAATCTACTTCCTCGGAAAATGCTAACTGTGGATCCCTCCCTGCTTCTGACATTATATTACGTAGAGAAAGAGAGCAATGGGGTAAAGCCAAATTGGCAGCTGTAGATACGTGCGGGCGCTAAAGACCCACGCCGTATCTCAATGATTACATGGGGTGCCTGTCCGAATTAGCGAGCATTAGCGAGAGTAGGTACACATTGTCTGAGACTGTGAGGGATTATGCGAAAATAAAAACTGTGCTGCGAAAATTAGAGTCAACATAATACGATGTTCGCTGGGGAGGATGGGATGCACTTCTCCCATTTGTTGCTGTTTAGATACTACTTGAATATTCTAGGAACTGTAACACTAAGTAATATCTGCTAAAAAAAAAATTGCCCACAGTGGGGTTGCGTGGGGCTACGTGACCTCGAATCTCTCTACCACTATTTGCAAGTTGGATTGGGGAGGTGATATTCACTTGCTTTTAAACAAAGATACTGAGCCTTGTGCCAGGGTTTGGTGGATAATGAATTGACTTCCACTACACATATATTTGTTCATTAAAAATAACCTACGTAACACTATGCTTTTACAACCTTCCAAGTTTCTTCAAAACAAAATAATTCTCTGACAGCACACATTATAAAGTGATACCAAAAAAAAAATAAAAAATACTAGCATTTGTGGCATTTATAATGAACTTGTTTGCCTGTACATTGCGAGTGTGCAAGTGTATAATCTCTTTTGGTGTTTGTTTATTTTTTTTATCTTAACTCTTCTCTACACTGTAATGCTCCTCATGGTGAATGTTCCTTTGTAAAAAAATCACTGTAAGTGTCATTGTCACTGTCATTATAAAGTCCTCGAAAACCTTTAGAATACTCAATGAACTGTGATAGTCTCAAGCCGCTACTTTCATTATCAGTTTTACTCACGAACTCGAGCTGCTCAGTCCAGGCCTGTGCCAAACCCGGTCCAAGAAATAATCTCGGGTAATAGTAATCGGCATGGTCAAACCCGAATACCCGGGTACCCGGTTTATCTAACGTCTTCTGGAGAGTGAACGATTACAAAACTCGGTTTCTTCAAAAGTAACTTCGGGTTCAGATAGTGAACAGGTATTTCGGCTCCCAGGTACCACACCGATTACTTTTTGCCCTGGTCTATTGTACCAACGAGAAGTTATTGACTAATCGCTGGGGATTTAAAGTTCGTGAGCTCCAACTGTTTATCATTCCTAATAATGATGATAGAAAGACAGAAATAACCACTGCAATTTCGGCCGTGAATGAGTGTCAGTTACGAAGAAATTGTTAAGAAGATGGCTGCTTCTACTGCTGTCACCTTCACACTGAGATGTCTGCCTCTCGAAAAAAAACCAACACCAGCTGCTGTATACAACAAGTGTCAGCCCAGTGAAATAAGATTTGAAAGTCAGACGCATAATGACCGTTTATAGTAGTATTATGCACAATCCATTAAAGTATGCGTTTACTACAGTGAATACCACTGTTGTTTTGGAAGTTCCCGTGGCTACAGCAGTGCATTAAAGATTATGCATTTAACTACAGGTACAGGCTCCGTTCCGCTGAAGGAAAGGCTAATGCCTTTCTACGAGTGTTTGGCGTGGGCTACAGGCCTAAGGTACGTACCCTGGCTTTGCTAAAGTCGTGAGTCAGCCTCTAAAGATATAGGCAAAATACGAATACAAATAAACACACACACACACACATACACACACACACACACACACACACACACACACACACACACACACACACACACAAACAATACAAATTCAGGATACGAAATACATACAACCAGCAAACGAAGAAACACCCATTCCTGCAGGGCTCCAAATGGAAGACCAAATGTGTACAAGCGAAGAGGCCATCTCATAAACAAAATGACTCAGATGTTAGTAAAGCCTCACAAGGGAAGGATGTTACCGTTGTACACAGGACAAACAGTCGCTGTTTTGATAATTCAGGTGAAGGATGCTGACAAGATGGGTGGGCTAAGAGAGGCGTGCGGTAGAGAGTCATGTTTTGGCCGAATGGACAGAGAGGTTGGGGACAAAGAAATGAGAGCACGTTCATATAAGTCCAGTTCTGATTTTTTTTTTGTTTGACTGCCTCATGGGTCATTTAAAGATACCAAACAGAAAGATGAAAAGGAACTTCTTTTCACTGTATTTATTCTTTTAATTTTTTTTTGTCAGAAAAACGTATTAAAGACAGTCTTTATATTTTGTTCTACAGAAGTAAACATGTCAGGGTAACAATCAATCATAATATAATATATGGTTTTTCAAGCTTTGTCAGGGAAAATTTATGGTGGTTTTATTTGTGTGCGTGCGTGTGTGTGTGTGTGTTTGTGTGTGTGTGTGTGTGTGTGTGTGTGTGTGTGTGTGTGTGTGTGTGTGTGTGAGGAGAGGAAGGGGGCTGGAACCCTTTCTCAACGGGACGATGGACGATACACAATGCGCTGCGTCGTTTGATCAGTTGAATTTATTATTTCTTTGGTGTCTTTGTTTTCTGTTTGATATATATATATACCACTACCGAGAAGTTCATAAATGTGAGTAAAAACTGAGTACTTTAGACAAGGAAAAAGTACATTTCAAATCTAGCCACATATTTTGGGAGAAAAGTGGCGTGTTAAGATTAAGTGAATTATAGCTCCGTGCAAAGTTTGGAGAGAGTTCACTGAACTGGAAGAAAGCTACTCCTGAAAACGCGATTATTTCTCAGTGAAATGGACCAGTCTGGACTTTTCTTCGCGTCATTATTCCGCCCACGACATCGTCTGGATGTATACCTTTTCTGTTTCACAAGCGACATGGCAGTGTCTTTGACTGTTGAGCCGTGACTAGGTACTGCTATCTTAAGTCACTCTATCAGTGGCGTGGTCGCTGATTTACTTGGCCAGTTTCCCTTTACACCAATCCTAAGATTTTATTTTATGGTCGGAACTTCCTGGCAAAAGTTTTCAACCATGGTCGAGAAAGTTTATTCATCACCAGACATTGAGACTGATGAAAACACGAAGATATGGGATGCGCAATTTTCACGTGCCTTTTGCCTATCTGACAAGCAGATTCATGGAGATGAAAGATTGGCCGCTTACTTGAATCGTCACGTCGGAACTCGAATCACTGCGCTCACTACAATTTTGCCGAATTCGATTACCAGACTGTTTTTTAAAGGCGAACTATCTCTTGAGAAGTTCTTGCTAAGCCGAACATTGCTTGCTAAGCTATTGGTTTGTTTCTAGCCAGTCTATCTTTGCTACGTTTCTGGACGCTCTTTGAAAGGAAATTAACATTTTCGAATCATCAGCCAGGAAGAACAATTTCGTATTTACCATGGCTTGAGACAGATGTCCGAAAGCGTTGCTGGTTTAGTAATGTTTACAGTTATGAGCAAACAAGAATTATAATTGGAAAACAGCTGCGCGGTAAATAAAGGCTTATTTCAGACGCCATATGGATAGCTCGGATGACCTAGTTCAGCTCGTGGAAATTGTTTTAAAACACTTTTCCGTTAAGTTTAGATGTATTGTGACAAAGAGTATAATTTCTCTTACCGTCATATGTTGAAATATATTAACATCAAATTGGGTGTTCCACCAAGTCCTCTTCTAACTCCTCTGATGAATGGTGGAAAGGCTGACGCATTTGATCCTTGATATGTTTGTACTCAGACAAAAACAAAACAAAAAAAAAACGCCTACAAAGCATCAAACACGTTGTAGTTATTTTAATGACGTGAATTCGCGAAGGTAGTGTAGAAGGTTTGAACCATCCTAGAGGGAACAGTTTGAAGTTTACAACATCCGCAGGCTTCCCGGCAACTGAGGAAAGATGTATTATCGTGGTCACATTTGAGGTTGTACGATGAACTTTAAGTTGAACTACTGTTTTTGAAACTAAGAGAGGCAGTCTTGAAAACAGGAAGAGCGGAAGGGCGCTTCTAGCTTAGATAATCATTGAGGCTTGGCTGGCTGAGAGATATCTCTGAACAACAACAACAATAACAAAATGGTAATACCCTGGCCAAGGGCAACGGATTTTGGAAAATTGGTGTTGATAGCAAAAAGACATACAGTCTAAATAAATAGGCTCGGCGAGCCACCCACCGACAGACGTTTATGCAATTGTGTTTGTAATCGAGTTTAATTTTCCGTGTTCCGGTATCGTCTGTGGTATCTGTGACGCGGTATTTGTCCAGGGCTTTCCAAGCCATTAAGTGTGAACACATAACTTCCATTGATCTTTACGCAAAGTCAGCGCTTCCTATTTTTTTTCTGTTTTTATTCTGAGGGGAAAATGGGGCCTTGGAAAGGTTTGTGAGACAAGGTCTAGTATGTTTATTAAGCAAGTCGGCGTGATCAAATCGCGATTTGTCCTGTCTGGTTTCGATACCGGCGTGAACTAGCGTGCGTTGATTCTTGTGAGGTTATCACTGTGTCATCACGTCTGTATGCCACGTTAATGCCAAGTAGGATCCAAGAACATTTGCCCGCGTCTGACGTTTTGCACTCAGACTCTTCGCCTTTCCACGTTCTCCATCTCTCTTTCCCCGGATATGTCATTTATTACTATGTTATTCGTCCAGCTTTCTCTTGTTCCATTTCATTTCTCTTTGCTGCAGCTCTGGTGTACACTGCTGTGCAGTCTGTGTTTGATATAAAAGTTTAGTCACAGAAAAAACAATAACGTCTGACTATGTATCAGGCAAAAAGTCATAAACGCCATCGACCTTAATGGTCGGTTACATACATCTTGTTTTAGTAGTTAAATCATTAATTAAAGTAAAGCACTACCTACGGAAAATAGTGTGGTAATGCATTTAAGTAAAGTAGATGTCTGGTATAAAAGTAGATGAACAAAAATATTT